>VZTQ01008768.1:0-104013 GCA_013400755.1 Pelecanoides urinatrix | reverse complement strand
GGGGGGGGTTGCTTTTTATTGTTTCTAAGATGACTGTGCATTTGTTTTAGCAGAATAAAATGTGAAACTGATCTTTAGAGAAGCCTGTCTGACTTGATTAAAGCAGTAGCACCATCACATGTCAGGAAGCAGCCAGAGGTCCAAAGCACAGTATTAACTCTTAATTCTGTAATTAGAAAAAACTTAGTAAAACCTGCTTTAAGGAAAATATCCAGTAGTTTTTGTTAATTCTATAAAAGTAGGATATTAGTCACAGTTTGCAAGTCAGATTGATTTCCTGGCTAAATATCTTTCCTACAGTTCTGCTTCCATCTTTGCTCAGTTTTAGGGCATTTCTTATACCATGTCAAAATTGTGTAAGGTTACAGAGAGTCCTCCTCCCTGACTGCTGCATTGCCCTCTCTCCAGAACTGACATTTCGTTACTTGGTTGCTGCAGTCTGTGCAGCTTTGTCCTCTGAGTTTATCAGTGCATGTTGGGATCCTCTGGCAGAAGAAGAAAGGTGAAAATCTAGCAGAAAATATCACCATCTTGCTGATGTCCTGAAAACTGCTTTTCCTTTTAATTACCACACGTGTAAGAATTAAGTCTGGGACTCTCATGCTTTCTTAGGTAGATAGTCACACTGAGAAATCAAAAGAGCACTCGAGAGCACTTTTTGCTCTGAGTTCTCTAAGTCCCTTGTGTTGTGCAGTTAATGGCACGGAAAGCTGACCTACAGCAATGCAGTTAGAGGATCAAAAATAATAGTGGCAGAGGTGAGTGTATATGACCTTTTCCTCTGAAGCTAATGAGGGAAGAAGTTTGCAAGCAATACCCATTCATTTTCTTAAAATATGCAGAACTTTAATTAAAACATCATTTAAGCATTGATTGACATGCACTATTTGTTACTGAGGTGTGGCTGGCACCTGAATTCCCAGTCCCTGTATTGTGCTTAAGCCAGGTAAAGAATAACCATTGGAGGTCAGTTATCTGGAAAAGGCCATTTATCTTCTAAATCCAATAGTGGAAAGAAAACCCATATCAATTCCATCTGCTTGTGAGAAAAGAGTCAACATAAGCTCACATCGCTGCACATTATATTTTTCTACAGGGTCCCACACAAACAGTTTCCTAAAAATTCTTTCGTACAAATGACTGTCATGGTGGTAACTTTCATTGGTTTGGAGACCTTGTAGTAAAAATTTGCATAATTTTGTCATTGTGTTTTGCAAGTTGACATATGGATAGCATTAAAGCGTTCTGGTATGACAATGCTCTCGTTCATAGCTTGTTCCTCTCCGGGGAAGAAGATACACGCTGTTGTAGTAGGGAGTCCTTAGCTGTCTAAAAACTGTTTTCTGGCTTTCCATTGCTGTGTCTTTATTTATTTATATATTTATTTTTAAGACAGCATGTGCCCTTTTTTGAGTAACCAAATAGCCTTGTAATTAAAAAGGTGTCTTTGTCATTTGATATCACGGTTGTTTCATGTTGCTGCCAAGTAGATAATGCAGGGACATTTGTGTCCTGGTATCTTTAAGTTTGACGCAGCTGAAAATAAGCTGTTCTCAAAATGGGGTTGCCAGGTATTCTTGCAAACCAGCTCTTCATATTTAAGTCTTTGAAAGACATCGGGCACGTGAATGCTCTTCATTACCTACAGCAGGTATCACTACCTACTGGATCTGCTGACTCTGTAGTAAAAAACAGCATCCACAGAGCACGCTTGCTTGCAGTAGTAGCGTTTTGCGATGGGGACAGTCTGGTGTCTGATGTGGCCAGTCAGCTGCCTGATCCCAGTTATGAGAAGCCGCTTGCCACTAATAGTGTTTCTCCTTATGTTAGAAATGGGAAAACTGCTCTTACCTCTTCTGAATAGAAGATCAATATACTCATGCTCCTGAAGTATCTGGAGCATTGTATCAAATGTGATGCAAATATCAGCTAATTTGTAAATAAAGCTTAACATTTATACTTTGATGCAAGTAGCAAGTGGATCAGGCCATTGGAGTTTGGCCCTTTGAAATTCGTCCCTGGCTTCTGCCGGTGACTCGAGCCCGGTTTCAGGGCAGGGAGAGGTGTGCATGTGTTAGCTGTACCCAGTTTGCTGAGCAGGGGGAAAATGTGTTAGATGCCTACCGAGCTCAACAGATAATAATACACACTTGAGTTCTGATAACTGTTTTGTTCTGAAGTACCGTGAATTATAATAGCACAAAGAAAAATACTGTATGTTTTTGAAACTGTATTGCACAATTTAGGGTATTATCTAATGAATGCCTCACAGGCACAATTCAGTAAATGAAAAGCCTGCTTGTGTTTCAGTGGAGGCAAATGATTTCATTTATTCTGGAAGGTTTTCTAAATGGACTTGAGGCTCCAAGATGATTAGATACTGACTACAGATGAAGTCCAAGGGTTTGCTTTTAAATTATAGGCTTATAACCACTTGTTTCTGGTTGATTTTAAATACTGGTTCATTTAATGACAAGTTCCAAAACCAAGACAGAATAAAGTTATATGACCATGAGTAGTGAAAAGGTAATGAGTTCTCTAACTCACTGTTTAGATTACAGTTGTTGCTAATAATGCAGATGAAGCTCTGGAATACTTATTATCTGCTTATCTCTAAGCAATATTTCAGAAATTTATTTTTTTTAATCATCCTGCCTCCTGTTGTCTCAAAGGTTTTCAGAAGAATGCTGCCAGTTGTTACTCATATTCTTACTTTGTATGGATGTAATTTCTAACTGATTTAGCTAGGAAAAACAACAACTTCCTTGGTACCTAAATTCCACAGGGCAACCCTGGGACTAAAATAATTGTTCCCTTCTCCACAAACTTTGTTTATCCTCAAATTATCATGAACACAACAGCACTAGTACAGCAAATGTAATCTGAGCATGTTAGAATAGGGGCATCAAATGTGCTTCTGTCTTTTTAAAATAAAGTAACATCTCAACAACAAGCTTTTGAGAGTAATCAGCTCCTTCCTAACTTTATTGCACATGAATAGGAAAAGATTTCATGTTATTCACCGAAAAAGAAGATGTAATGACATAAGCGCTCCTCTTAAACATTTTCTGAGAAAGGAAGTCTTACTGAGATAGTCTGTTTTTCTTTAGTTGTCACATGAGCAGTTTGGGTAAAGCTCTGAGTTAACTATCTCTTCAATCTGATCAGATTTAAAACTTGTGGATATTTAAGTGAGCGATGTTTCTAAATCAACTGTTTATATCATTTTGAATATATGTATAAAAACATACTTGGAAAAATGGAAAATTGTCTTTTTCTTTTCTTTAGAAAGGATGCCTACGATCTTGATTTAGAAATCACCACCTGTGTTTCCTAAGTCCACTTTTTTACAAAAAGGTAAGTTTGTTATGTGGAGGGACTTGTTAATAGCTGAAGAAGTTACCTCACTATCAGCCATATCTCGTGCTGCCTGACGTCCCGCAGTGGGCTGCAGATCCCACCCGAGCCTCCCATTTCACCCACTCTTCCTGCCCATCTGACCCGACTGGGCAGTGCTGGGGAGAAGCCACAAGAAGTCCTCCTTTCTGGGGTGAGAAAATAGCTTCATGGAGCTGGGGATGAATAACCGACTTCTTGGGCAACCCAAAGCAACTTTCCTAGAGAAATGGCCCATTGTTTTTACTTATTAAAGGGTGTAAAGCTGATTCACTACAGCAACCATGGTACAGTTGGCAGGGTAAGCAACAACATGAGGGCTGAGAAATGTGGAAAAAAATGTGGAATTGAAAGAATGAGTAAGAAAAAGAGAGGAAAGAGGGAGCAACACAGTAAGAACTGTCATAATGAAGCATCTAACTCATAAACCTTCATTTGAGAAACTAAACAATTAGTAAAGCAGCAAGTAATAGTCAGAGTCATCAGAAAGAGAGTGTGTGGTCTTTTGGCATCAGGGTCAGTGCTCTCATTAATGACCCTTCTTGCTCAAAGACTGGCTGATCCTCTGCTCTTTGAGGAGGGAGAATCAAACGGAGTAAACGGGCTGTGCCCAACCTTTGTGTGCAAGAAAAGAGAGGGGGAAGGGTAAATGAAATACTACAGTGGAGTTGCACTCTTATGCTTTCACAAGAAGTTTTTCACGCCCCTGGCAAGCACAGGATAGAGTGGGTCTCTCCGTGGCTAAAGAAAAACATCCCAGTGAAAATACCTGAGAAGCAGAAGGCTGACAAAGAATTCAATCTCTCCATAGATGAGACTCAATGCTGATTTAAATCCTAGCCATTCACACGCTGGTATGTTTAAAGGCCTGTTAATAAATAGTGGCCACCAACAACTGATGGATATTTTCTCATACCCAGGTCTCAAGTAAGAAACCCAAGAATTTTTCAGTATCTGCTTTCTGTGCTGTAAATGTAGCTTTGCATCTGCTGAGGAGAGATGTGATCCCAGCACAATAATAAAAAAGAGGGCAAGCATCTTCATGCTGTAAGTATAAAAAAAAAAATAGACCTCATTTTTCCAGGTGTGTTAGGGGAAGAAAACCCACAAGCCAGAAACTGCACAATAAACTTCATACTGGTAGATACCAGGTATGGGAAACTGTGACTGCAGAGGAATAGATTCTCTTTAAAGGTTGCTGTTTCTGCCCTGCTTTATTTCCCGTGTTGTAACACACCAAAGCACAGACTTAAATTTCAGATGTGCTTTTTATGTGTTTCTGTGTTGCCTCTGGTAACATTCCTCCTCCAAATATATAACTTGATAATAAGGTTATTGAAATAATAAACTCTCATGATAGAGGACTGTGGACAGCAACAAGTCTGATCTGGGGTGTTCTGTGAAATTTTGTTTTATTAATAATTGTAATAACAGCTCATGGTGACAGCATCAGTGCCAAACAAGACAAGGAATGTTGTATGAGTTCTGTTTGTGATTGATCTTTCTCTGGAAGCATGCTGTAGTTTCCTTCTGTTTCTCATAAGAGAAAAAGGTTGCTTCTGTTGGAAAAGTAAATTATCTTTTTCAGCTGTTTGTTTAGTCATTTCTCCTTGAGCTTATGAAGCAATATAGCCATTTCAAATATTCCAGATCTCCTTATCTTAGATAACGATTTACTTATTTTGAGAATTTGGCAGTGAAGGCCAAATAGCACTTGAGTACCTCATAAATTTTAGTAGAACCTTCTAAGAGAGCATCCCTGTGAGAAGTACAGTGCTGTCAGCTGATCTTTAGTCATGCACTTGATTTCTTTCTGACAAGCATTCAATGAATGTGTGGTAGAGAATGGATCTGAACCCAGCTCTTTAGGCTGCAAGATTATGATAACAAAAAAGTTAGGGCATTCCACCACAGGTTTATAGCTGATTTTCATAGGTTGCTAGCTGGGTGATCAGCCATTTTTGCTACCTTTTTCAGATGCAGTCCTTGAAAAGATCTCTGCAGAAATAGTAGTCACAACATACGTTTCAGAACTATTGATCCCAGGTCTTGGAAATAAAATGAAAACTGTTAGCAGATTACTTCTATGGTTTTAATTTCCCTAACAAAACTTCATTACAGTTAGCACTTTTCTCATCCTTTCTTTTGTGAAGCTAATTATCTTGAGGGCAATTCTTTCATTTATGATTTCTCAAAGAAATCAAAAGTCCAAGAGTAAGAACATTTATTTACTAATCTTGAAAAAATAGTGCAGGCATTATTTTAGATAGTAGTCCTGATGCTTTTGGGATGATCAAGTACCAGAGAACCTATCACATGTTTCTGTGTTTTGTGGAGGTGCCGCTCACTTTGAAATACTCTCTTTTAAATACTGAGGCTGAATTGATGCAATAGTTTGGTGCCTTCTGTGGTGTAAAGAGTAAGCACACAAAGCTACCATTTTAATGGTGATACTTTTATAATGATCTTATACCATTTATGTGCAGCCATGCTAATGTGCAGTAACAACGAAGTATCATTTGCAATGCCACGTAGTCATTGCTTTTTACAGAGTCCAGCTGCTTAAATTTCTCTTTGGCCAAGTTTAACACCGTTAAAATACTTCAAGTAAAAGCCATGCCAAGTGACTCAGGCTATTACAACAGAAATCAGCCTGACCTACTATATTGTGAGAAGAAACAATGTAGATATTATGTAGACTTTTTTTTGTCCTTCACCTGCCTTTGGGGTGGGCTTTTTTTAGTGTCTTTACAGAGTCTAACACATGATGCAAGAACCTTTGTTTTTAGCTTGTGCCTTACAGAGAGGTGTTTGGTTTGTTTTTTCCCCCCTTTACAGTTCTGATTTTACAAACACTTTGAAGTTCTCCATCATTTCCCTCAGTTCCTCCTCTCCTTGTCTTGGCCTGAATCAGCATAGGGCATTATCCTAGTCATGATGGTCCAGGCATCTAAAAAAGGCAAGAGATCAGAGCGCATCCCCGACCACCACCTTCTTCCTGCAACAGGTCCAGTAAACATGCATTTGCACCATTGGTGGTATTTCCCAGTAGGACTGGGACCTGAAACTATGAGCTTTGCTTCCACAGTTTTGTCTGAAGTGAAGTAAACTTCAGAAAATAATATCCCTCTGTGCATGTTTGAAAAATGAGTATTTTTCTCTAGGAACCGTAATTTTTATTTATTATTTAAAACTTAAGGACACTGGAGAGCCCAGCCATATATAGAAACACTTTGGATGCTGGGCTGCTGGACAGGTGACACGGCTTTATAGAGCTACTGGGATAATTTCTTTAGCAGACACAGCAGGAGAAGGGTTTGTTATTATGGCAAGCTAATAACACCTTTGGAGGTGAAAAATAGCATGGAAATGATTGTGCTATTTTTTTTAAAAAAGGCATGTGGAAAGGCAGTGACGAGACTTGGTTGTAGAAAAGAAATGGGACAGTATTATGGCAATACTCAGTCATTTTTCAATGACGTTGTGTGAATAGTACAGAAAATGTTTAAAAAATAATAAAAAAAAACCCTACTGCCTGTGTTAGCTAGGAATTTTTGGCAAGAACTGCCTGGGGGGGCAGGGGGCGGGAAGGCAAGTTCAGCTCTTAAAAAGGAGGAAGCCCCAGTGGAAATAGGGGATGATTTATTTAGTGAATAACCTTTGTATTTATTTTGGGTTTTGACTCAGCGGTATTTTTGTGTCTTCAGTGTAGACCCATAAGAACTGTAGTTTCAGTTAGTTTTTGTAAAGCATCATTAACACACTACCACATGCATCAGCCAGTGATGTTTTTATAAGAGAGTTCAAAGTTGCTGGGATTTTGGTTTTTTTCTTTTTCTTGACATTTAGTTAGGGACAATGTCAGATATGACAATAAATCCTGATTCTAAATTTTCAGAAGGAATGTCTTAGAAATCTTGATCCTACATGGAGCAGAAATGGGCTAAACAGAAAGGAGGTACCTGGTAGCTAAGGGAAGGTGTGAAAAAATAAAAAGAATAGAAGTTATGAAAGAAGAATCCTACAGAAAAGCTGTGGTAGCTGGTGGTGTTCCCTGAGCGCACTGTCTCCACTTCTAATCTCCCATGCTTTGGTGCAGATTTCAGCAGCAAGCACTGGTGAGCACAAAGCACAGGGAGAAAGGGGGGGAATGAATCTTTGGTCCTGGAACAGAGCTCCCTGCAAATGGGAGAAGGAAGAACAGAAAGCAAAGGTGTGCTCAGTGGGCGGGAAACACAACAGACATTGTCCTTTGTGGTGAGAGTCTTCCAAAAGCTTTGACTAAAAACTATGACCCGGCAAGGAAAGAGCTAACGAAGCAACGTAAACAGGGCAGGGAGGAAGGCTACCTTGGTCTGTCCCAGCAACTCAGGCTGGATTCCACCTTGCTCTTTGCTACAACTCTTTTCATGCAGGGCAGTGGTTCTGATCCGTGATTTAGTAACTCTATAGGACAGGCCTACCCTGTGTGTCATTAAATCCCACTGATTGGGAAATTTTCATCCTGCATGGCCACAGTATTCCATTATAAATCTTGTTTCTAGCCAAGTATAATGAGTGTTTACCTCTGTTAGATTCAAGTCTAGTGCAAATGCTCAAACCGAAGATTCCTTGCAAAGATCTGACAAACTTACTCCAAAGAAAATTCACAAAATCCTGTATTTTTCCACAAAGTGTGCAGAGGGCATCCAGGACACTTTAGTCTAATAACTCTGGGATGGTTGTGTGTTCTTTGTTATTATGCACCTAATATTCTCCATACAGTAGAGTTTTCACTTTGTGGTCTGCAAATAAACTTATTTACATGACAAATATTTCAGCCTTCCAGGATGACAGTCACTGGAAGACTGTGTAGCTATTATTGTGTTTTGACACACAGATGAGAATATTTCTTCAAGCTGAGAAGGGAGAGGCAAACCACATGCCTTTTTTTTTTTCTTCTCTAGACTCAGGTGAGCACATTTGCATTAGTGTTACACTCTTAGTTATTTTAATTTTCAAACAAATGCACTTGAAAGCTTAAATAACCTTTTTGTCATGGTGGGAAATTGACTTAAATGGCAGGGTGACTTATAATTTAAGCAAAGTTCGAATCGCATTGGCAGGCAAGTCTGCTTAAGTGTAACCATCTGTGACAAAAAAAAACTTGGCAGTCACTGCAACCTAAGGCAGCAAACATGGTACAAAATATAATCACCTTAGGAGGTACTTCTGGTTTTTTTTTCCCTTGAGTGTCTCCAAAGCACAGAAAAGTTGCAATATAAGATTATAGGTCATTTATGCAGCTCTTTTATAAGGGACCCTTAATCTTTTAACACATCATTTACACAGAATTGCTCCTAAAGTAAATCCTCCCATGCCTAATTAGTGGATAAATTCCCACACCTGTTGGAATCTGATTCAGCGCTCTCAAATATCAGCAGAGAGAGACTCCTACTAAGTGTACAAACTGAAGCAATCAATTATTTAGCAGATAAGTTGTTAATGCAGGTTCTTTATGGAAAGATTTATCATTGGCCCTATTAGTCTGTAGCACAGGTGATAATATATAAAAGGCTGCTGAGCCTTGTTGTAGATTAGGTATGAGTACAAGGGCTCTGGTAAAGCATACTTCCAGCGTGTGAAATGCAGCTCATCTCAATAAAGATACTGGAATTTCAAAACCCAGATGACTGGCACAGAGTGGTCCTGGGTTTGCTGGGTGTTCAGCCTAGATTCAGGTCTGGCACACAAAAAAAGTTATCTGAGTTCATCTTGCTTTACAGCCTGTGGCTGTGGCAGATAGACGCTGGTGCCGCAGCTTCTGTAAGAACTTTAAAGAAGTCCTTAGGAAGACTTGCTTCCAGTCCTCTTAAGCTATTGGCACGGATGAATTACAAGTTTTGGCATGCTGTTCCCTGGTTGATGCTCCTTGTATGACAAGACGTGATTTTTATTTTGATCTGGTCTTTCGCTTTTACTAGGTTTAAGCTTACTGCTGTTTAGGCGCACATTTTCTTATCTTGTATCTTTTGTAGCTGTGGAGTCCAAAAGTAGATTTCTCAGAAGTGCTTAATCTTGACCTTATTTCTGTCTTCTCAAGTTAATAGTGTTTGGCCAGTGGAGTGCTCTTTCCCTGCCCGTTGCTTGTAATCTGCTTGTTTGCTGCAGGGTGAGGTGCAGGTTGTACCTGTCATACACACAGCTGGATGTCATAAATGATTCATACCTATTTTCAAACAAGTGCACTTTTTAGAAAAATCCTTGTAGTAGATGTTTTATAAACTCAGCAAGCTGACGAGTCTACCAGCGTAAATAGTAAAGGACCAAGAGTCTGCTGTGTGTTTCGGATGATGACCTTCCTTATCCTTAAAACAAAATTTTAATCACTGAATCAGCTGCTTCAGCTCAAGCTTCTGAAACTGTGGATCACAAACGTGTGTCTTTCCTCTTTGTCTCAGGCTCATCCAGTGGCTGTCTTATCCTGTCATGAGTAACTCTTGCTCTGTGCCTTTATTTTTATATCCTGCTAGGCTTAACTAAGGGCTTTTTTAAGGACTTCTCTTGCTTTAGAAATCTATATTAAAATGTTTGGGTTCAAAATAATTATTTTCTTTCCAGCACTGTTAGTATTTCTCCTACTTCTTTTTCTAATTGTCCTAACTCCTCAACAATAATAAAGTAACTGTTCCTGCTGGCAAAGTTTTCCAATCTGAGCTACAAACAATTTGTTCAGTCGCTACAGTTGTTTGGGCAAATTCATTACTTATCCAAGTATTTGTGTGAATTTTGTAAACATTTAAGCTGAAATAGATATCTAAAGTCAACTTGTGAGCCCAGTAGAAAGCAGCATACGTAAAACTTGAAAGGTAGACTTGCTAGGGGAGAGATATGAAAGCGTGGGTGACATCTTGTAAAATGCTGAGCACAAAGTTAAGAGGGATAAAGAGACATGCTAAAGAGTGCTGGCTTGAGGAAAGTGAATGTTGAAGAGTTGTGGTATAAACATAGCGAAATCTTTAGCTTCTGCCCTGTGGAGTTACTTTTCATTGCTTGAAGTCTCAAGGTGGCTGCCTGTTAAGTGGTGTCAAAAAATGAGTCGCTGCAGGTTTCCTGGTTTGAATTGGAAAGCACTCTGGATCAGAAAGGATTGCAGCTACCTAAGCTTTTCGGTTTCTCCAGCAAAAAGCAAGTTAACTGGTATCTTCTAAATGACCTCTGAAAGCCCCTTGTAATTCTTCAGCGTTCAGGCTGGGGAGCCTGTGGGACATGGTGCTGCTTGCAATGCCACCGCAGCATGCACCTCTTTGTGAGTAAAGTCTCCTGTAACAATAATCTTCCAGTGCCACCCTCACTGCGGATGCTAAGTAAATACTAAAATCATTTTTGAGGGACCAAAAAATATCATTTCTTCTGAAAAATAAACTGACTATGCTTTTGTTCTAAGTGTATGGTTTAGTGACAATATTCACTTTTTCCATCATTTTCAGAGTCTCATCTCTTTCTAATGTTATATTAATTTCATTTGCATGTCCCTTCTTTGTTCAATCACTTTTAAATATTTAAACCCATTATCTTAGTTCTCAGTCATATTTAATGGACTTTTCTGTGATTTGTTCTATTTTAAGTATCGATTGCCAGTTCTCTTTGTTAGTGTATCGTATTTGCTCTTCCTCGTTTTTCCTATGAAATCAGAATCTCTTCAGATCTTTTAATGTGCTGCCACATTCTTACATTTGTTAAAAATTGAGAGTGTGATATTAGATGAAATGAAGTCTAATCAACTCCATACATTACTTCTCTCACTCAAGAGATCAGAGCTTGGTTCAGTCGGTGTTTACCTGCTCCTTTTTGTTCCCTCCACCAATGCATGCCATTTCAAAATCTTTTTATTAAGTGGGGGGAGGCGGCTGTAAGGCAAAGAAAGATCGATCCGATTGATTCTTGATACTGTTGCCTTTAATTCGTAAATTGTTTTTGTAACTTTTTGAGTAGTGGAAATGTCACAAAGAGTCAGGTTTGTTGTTCATGTCAGCTAAAACCTGTCTGCTCCCCATGTCCCTCAGCTCCTTCACGAAACATGTCAGTTCAGCAGAGTTCACGCTGAATGCTGTCATTATGACTGTTCAACAATCCCAATACAGATGTTTGGTTTCCTTGCTTTTATATCTCTTTTTCTTCATTCATTGAGCCCATAAGGATCAAAGATGAAAAGGGGTTGTTTATTCTATAAATCTTCGAATTTATATTTCTCGTCTCTCTGTGTTGACGGAAACTAGCATCTTCATCCACTCTTGGCTATTTCAGGATTGGCTCCTTATCAGCTACCTTCCTCCCACACCTGCCTTTCCTGCTGGCTTGGGATCCGAGTCTATGCTTCAGACTGTGTTTGTCAAGAAAATTCCTTTACACAGACAAGTGGCAAGCAAAACACACTATATGCAGGACCAAGAAGTGCACGGTTGAGTCTACCTTTCAAGGAGTCTGACTCTGCATTCCCTACCCACTGATTTAAATATTTTCTTATTAGCTATCACCTCTCCAGCACTTAGGCTGGTTAATTACAGCATGCAAACATTAGGCACGTGTTCAAGTTCCAGTTATTATCAGTGTCATTTCTTGTTTGGTTTGTGCTCCATACGGGTTCTTTTTTTATTATTATAATTTTTTTTTTTTACATTCTGGGTTCTGCATGTTTCGTGTTATGCTGTTGCCAGTGCTCTGTGGGTATTTGGACTCTGGTAATCCTCTGGACTAACTGCCTTATCATTCACCTATTATATCTGTCATATTGTTGAACGCTCCATTGTTTCAGGTGCAATATTCAGATTTGCTGGTTTTCAGACACAGAGTTTTGGCTCATTGTAAGAATCTTTCAGGTGGCATGAAAGATTTATGCTATCCGTACTCTTCCTATTCTGCCGTGTTGCCACATTCCTTTCTGCTTTTCTTAGTAAGTGTTAAACACTAGTTATTGATTAAGAATGATTCAGCATCTGTCAGTTATTTCTCCCCTGTCAACATGGTCCCAATGTGTAGGAAATACCTGACTGGTCTGCTGTTATCTTAAAAGTTTCTGCAATAACCAGAATTTCTGGCTCCAAGCCACTTTTTGAACCCATGAGGCATATATGTGAGACTAGTATTAATTGAAATAGAGTATTTGACTAACACTTACTGCCATCAAATTATGGAGTAGGGTCTATTTGCTAAAACTGTAACTACGTGATTATATTTCTTTACAAGATTGACTTTTTTTTAACCTCCCAAATATTCCTCTAGTTTAATGTGAACTTCACATTGACCAACCTTTTCTTTAGTTTTTGTCATACACCAAAAAATGGCACTAAAGGGCTGCAAAATGCTTGTTCACGTCATGGTCCTTGAATAGAGAGAGCATCTGTTGCTTCATCAAAACCACCAGAGTGGCATCATCCATCTGAAGTGAAGGCTGTGCATACAAAACTTGACTTTCGTGTTAGCCAATGCCTGTAAGTAAATGCAGAAATGAGCCCATTACAATTCATGTGAGTCTCAAAAACAGGCTGCTGCTTCTAACAGGGCAAGTTGATTGCCTCCCACTTCTTTAGTATGGCTTACTGTATCTTATGATACCTGATCTTGAGCAGGAGTGCAAGTGCTGATCAGATGGCTGTGTCAAACACAAAAAAAATCTGTTTTGGGGTCTGCATAGATACTCAGTTGCTCCAGTTCATTACAGTGACTAATTATACCCCTTCCGATTCTTTCTTCTTGGTTGAGTAGGTGGAGCTGTAACATCTGTTTAAATTTTCCCTTGGCCAAGATGTACCATTGCGGGTGCACTGACAAGTATAACTTTGGGTTCCCAGCACTGCACATATTTAACCATTTTATACGAGTTGGCATTTTGCATCATTTTGAAATTGCACATGAAAAGGAAACTCAAGGTCTGTGCTCAATCTGCTACTTGGGAAAAGCAATGTATCTGTTTCTAATATGCAGTCTTCAGTTCTTGGATGGCTGTTTTGTACTGTTCAAAAGAACACAGAACATGTTTAGGCTCAATTGTAAAATTTTGGGCTTTGGGAAAAAATAATCTCTAATTTAGTACATTTTGCTTATTTTACTAATTTCTGTTTTGAAACAGACTCTTTGGAGCAATCAAGAATTCATGAAATCATCTCATTAATTGTTTTCAATTTTAGAATGACATCAAATCCACTAGCAATTGTTAGTTTTCATGTTCCTGAGTAGTTTACACTTTACAGTGTCAATGAAATCTTTCTAAATAACAGAACATTATTACATAAATGGACATTTCTGATAATTTTTGCAAAATTGCTCTTAAAAATTTGGTGCTAGTGAAAAAAAAAAGAACCTGGTAATGAGAATAATTCACTCTTCAAATGTTACGGTGTCATGTGAGCATTGTTCCATCATCTCAAATTATTCTTAATTATAAGAACTCTTTCCCATTTCAATTTTCTCTGGAAAGCTTTCTGTAAAAGCAATAAGAGTATCCAAATTAATTTTAAAGATCACAAAATTGCTATTTCTTTTTAGAGGAAGAGCTGTCTTGTACTGATCTCCTGTATGCAAAATTATCTTAATGATATCTTCTTTCATCTTAGTATTCTCCCTTGAGCGGTTTGAGTGCTTTCTGGTTCTCTTTGGTTGCAGCTAAATATTTCAAGCAGGCGTCAGAAACATTGCAGATTTTGGTTTGTCTCCTTTTAGTTCCAAGAGCTTCTTTGATGGGGGGCTTGTGACGTCTTTTCACAATGCACGACAAAAACCAGCAGTTCCCAACCTTTTTCTTTACGTTTTATTTTTCGTAGGAGTTTTTAATGACCATGACTTTCTCCTTTTCTGCTGCTTCTCTGCTGCCACCCATGGGCTCTTCCATCCCTAGATGCACAGCCAGGCTGCTGCTGTGAGCATCTCCAGTCCTGGTCCTTCGTCCTTGCACAGTCCAGTGCAAGGGCACACTGTGCTTCCCAGGGTCAGGAGGGATTTAAGGGGGCAGGTCGGAGGGATGGAGAAAGGAGGGTTCATTTGCAGCATTAGTGTCTCTCTTGGCTAACTTCCACAGTTAATATGCCCAGCAGAGCTCAGCAGCTTTTGTCCTGCTCAGCAGTTTACCTTATACATTGACATGTCTCTTGGCTAAGGTGTGTATCAGCTAGAAACTACTAGTATAAACAAGGATGAGAAAAGACCCAGTCTTTTATAAAATACCTGCTTTTTCTTGTTAGCTGTTGTACAAGCTTTTCCATGATCTCTAACAATCTGCAATTGTATATTCACTTTCAGCTTAAAATTAGTGAGTCCCATTTGGAAAATGTTATTATCAACACTGATGTTATCTGAGAGACTGTATTTGTCTGATCAGTTGAGTTGTCAGGTTGAGTTAGCAAATCCATTTGTATGAATCAGAGCAGCCTGTGGCTGTGGTGTATTTGTTTATGATATTTGTTAGGTATGCATGCTGGATAGCTTGGATGCAGACATTACGATGCCTTTGCTATAGTCCCATGAAATTCAAAACCACGTAAGTTATCCTTTTGAAAACAGTACTGCAAAGATGAGAAGAAATTTGTGGATTCTAGATCGGCTTTGGGTGGCAGATCATTTTTTGAGAAACTTGTTTAACATTATAGCTAGAGGGTGCTGTGCATCGTAGAGCCAGGTATTATTGCTTTGTTGGAAGGTAAATTAATCAAAACTGTAGTAATCCATTACACAGCCCTTCATGTATTAAGAAACATTGTAGGTGCTTGTAACTGTCTTGAGGGGTGTGTAAAATCCACCCATCGAAGAAAAGCTTATAATGATTTGCTGTACTCCTTCATAGCACGTATCCCTTCAGCTCAATCATGATTAAAAAAAGGCTACAGTGAATGAAGTTAAAAGGCAAAAATGTAGTTGAAGACTAGTATGCAGTATCAACCTGTTGGTACTATTGTGTCGCGTTGTGTGCATGCTCATATTGCTGTTTAGTACGTGCTTCTGGTTTACAAAGGCTAACTAAGCTTATTTGCCAATAAAAATCAGTAGTATTTTATTGTGTAACTTTATACTTTGTTCATAAACCTTCTCTATACTTGCAGACTCTTAAGGTTGTTTAAAACCAGCATCAATAGTGATGAGTGATCACTAGAGATACCTCATCTTAAAGAAGAATCTTGCTTAGCAAGCAAGACTGTAGTGATTGCTCTTGGGACTGGTAAGGGCAAGAAGAGTAAGGAGAGAGTGGTTCAGGGTAAAGTATAAACAGCAGAATGAAAATTTACTAAATATGTTAGTTTGTTAATTCATACAGTTCTTCTGTATATCTTCAGTTAAAAAAAAAAAAATGTAAACTTTCTAATTTGATCAACTGGTTTCTCCATGGCAATGGACCTGAATTTTAATAACAGCAGTGAAAAACTGCTTTAAAGGAGGAAATTCTCCTTTCTATGAAAGAATGTTTATTTCCTCTCTCTTTCCCCATCACTTTCCTCATCCCTTTAAAAAAAAAAAAAAAAAAAAAGACAAAAAACCCCCTCTCCTCCAAATGCAAATGTACTAATTGCAAACACGTTATTACTGTGAAATTATATTAAAGAATTGAATTCCAAGTTTCCTAGAAGAGAGAGTTGTAAAGCAATTATTCTAAAGTGAACCAAATTACATTTTAGTTACTTCCTGGCTGCCTGGAAGCTATTGAAATCCTGTCTCTGGGATGCAGCCATCTTTTCATCTGTACATCTTGAACCCTGCTGTACCATCCCCCTGCACTCCCCATCTTGGTTTTGCCAAAAAGATTCAGCAGTCAGCAAGCTCCTAAAGAATATTTGGGGTTTTTTGAACAAGTCTTTTCTGCTGGTTGCAGATTGCATTACTCATTACTATCCCTGCATCTCTAGGTCTGCAACTGAACGGCATTTTCTCACTCCAGATGAGTGTATTGTGAGCCGTCTTGTAATGTGAGTGGGTGAATATACCACTCACTCCAATAAACCTCTGAATAATTTTTGTTAGGGTTGCGCATATGACTGGGGCTCTGAGGGTGAGCTCTCCCAGGTGACGATGCCCCTGCCTCCCCCAGCCCCTGTGCCACCCGCAGTGGCTGTAGCCACATTCTTCCCCAGGCAGCTCGCACTGAAAAGGTACCTCCAGGCGGCTTAGCAGGCGCTCCTTTTTGCTGTGAATGCCTGGAGGTGGAAAAGCACTCCGCATCTCACAGATATGAAACTAATGATTTTTAAATATAACATGGCCAAGTTGTCATGGCAATTATCAAATGAATATTCTTATTTCCTGTAAAGATGTGTTTTATAATACTCTAAGCTACACTTTAAGCGACTACTTCGTGCAGGCTGTCTAGGCAAACAAGCTGTAAAGGAAGCTAAGTGCCAATTAAAGCTTTGGGAAGAACCTCTCTTGCATGAACTCGGCGAGGCCATGTAGCATACATAATATCTCTTAAACAAATCCTAAAATGTTGCCTTTCATTTCCAATATGCTACAGCAACACCTGGTTTATAGGACCCAGGGTACTCCTGCGGAAAATCAACAATGGCATGCTTTTGGAAAACTACCCAGTTTATTTTTAATCTCATTGTTCCAAACCATGTTAAGAACAAACTGAATGAATCGTTTTTGAAATTTATCCCACTGGTAGCATTAAATGATAGAGAAGACCAACAGAACAGTTTGCTGTTGATTACATATTTACTGTTGCCAAGGAGGAAGTATTTAGTAGCTTTGGGATCAAATTCTATCACTCCTCCAAGATAAGGTTTTAAGCAATTGCTCTGATTATACTTTCCTAAGTTTGCACGTACTGCATTTTTTATATTTCCTTATGTTTAAATCAGTTGTATTGTGGGAGAAAACAAGTAAATGTTTTTTCCCATTTACTTCTTTCCACAGTCTTCTGTCTCTTTCCGTGCACACAGACTCAAATTCTCTCTGTAGTTTCTCCAGGGGGTGATAACAGCAAGGCTTCTTCCCTCTGGAATCATATACAACTTTGCTGAATTAATAAAAACATGGGAGAGGAGAACCAGCAGCAGATGCAGGTAGGTAAATGATTGCCAACCATTGAACTTAAATTATTATTTTGACAGTGTTCACACTTTCTAGTATTTGGAAGGAGTCTGCCATTTGTAACTGTGTTCCACTTTATTTTATTTTTACTTGTCAAAGGCATTGGTTTTGTTTCTTCGCTTTTCTTTTCTCACAGGACTGTTTTTGCTTTTTATTTTACCTCTGTGGAAAGTAAATTCCTTCAAGAGGCCAGCACCAGGGTATCCTGCTGTTGCATTCAGCTCCATCTCCTCTACTGAACAATGGGAGCAAAGGCTAAGCAGCCTTTTAAACTTACTCAGATTCAGTTCCCAGTGTGCAAACATTAAGTAGAAGCACCAAGTCACCTTTCAGAATAAGGGATAGCTTTGCAAGCAGCATGAGATGCAGATCGTTTTCTCTTTATCAGGAGGATGTAACTTGCTCTGGTTTTCCTGATGCAAAATTAAGTTGATTTTCCTCTTCCTTCCCCTGACGAAATCGCCTGCTCAAACTGTATTACTGTATGCTCAGGAAAATGCAGAAAGAATGTATCAGGAGCTTGAAGAGAAACAACAAAGGCAAGATGCAAAATATGAAAAGAATGGTTCCTCCATTTAAGGGACAGAAAAAAAATGCTGTGGGATAGTTGTAATGCATAAATGAAAGCAATACCTAAAATGCTGCTTCCCTTTTTTTAGAAAGTTTGAGAAAAATTTCCTCTGCTCCTGGGAGATTAAATCAAACCTATGTCAAAGTAGGTGTTCTAGAGCTCCTGTGTGTAGCTGAGCCACTCAGAACAACACACAAGGCTGCTGATAGTCTATAAAACGGTGTTTTTTCAAGAAGAGTATTCTGCTGTTAGACTCCAGCTAGCATTTTCCTGCACTGCTTTCTGGGTGCAGCCTGTACTTGCTTCTTTGCTATTTTCTATTAAAACAGTTTGGCTCATAATCCCTACTCTTAGGAATACTTTTATGTGCTTAGTGTAGTTTTTTGGAAAGTGGGAAGGAAATAGAGAACCTGGATTGGCTTCCTTGGCCAGATCATCTTCAGAGTAAATCTAGGATATCCTTGGGAATACCTCCTGAGGACACCGGTATCCTGCAGTATTCTGTAGGTATGCTGAACCCTTTTATCTCCTCCTCAGCACAGCTGTGGCTTTGTGTTCTCTGGAAGAACACCTGAAATCTAAAGCTACCTCAGTCATCTGTTAAAAACTCTACTTATCTTCTGTTTAAGCAAAGTGCTTTAACTTTTCATCTTCGTGACTGCAGTAGGAAATTCTTTTGTGGCTCATATCCGCTATGTCAGCTGCCAGTATTTGGAAGTTCCTGACTTTCTTTGTTTGCAGAGAGGATAAGTTTATAATTTTTTTCTTGGTTTTGCTATTATTTTGTCTTTCACATTTACAGCCATTCAATATCAGTGATCAAATTCTTTCCAAACACAGCTTGGCAATGGCCGTTAAACTGGAAGTACGTTAAGTATTTAAAAACTAGAAAAGTAACAGCCTGTCCATTTTTCACTATCTACAAAATGAAGACAGTCAAAGAAGTGCTCTCAAATATTTGGAATAAACACAGAGAACAGAAGTCAGGGTGAATATTTCATTTATAACAACAGTCACATGATCAGAATGCATGAAAAATTACAACCCAAAAAGGAGCCACAATCTTAGTAAGTATTCTCCTTGGTTTTTTTTCAAATAAAATCTGGCTTAAAATGTTATATGTGCTTTTCCAGGAAACAGCAATTTTTAGTTGGTAACAAGACATTAACCAGCATTTGGGATATCTAAAATTTAAGGCCAGGATGAACTCTATTGTGGGAGAGCTGAAAAAGAACTAACTCGGTCTTGCTTTTTTCCAAGTCATCCTGCCTACAAAGCTGTTACTTTTGATTATGTTATTTCAAGTTGGAGTTTTTGCCTGGGCAAGCTAAGAGCAGAGGTAATGCCTCTGTTACTCTTCCAGACTCCAAAGGTTCTTCCTTTCTCTCCTCTGCAACATGCTTTCAGGTTCTTGCCTTGTTCACTATTCCAAGTGCTTTGGGTTCCAGCTGGTTTTCCTTGGGTTTGGAGCTGGTGCAGTAGCTATGGTGGGTGTGCCTTCAGAAGTAATGAGGGCCACTCAATGTAGTCTGGTTGAGCGTTGTAAGGACACAGCAATAAGCAAGTCTTAACCGCAGCTGAGCAGGGTTTCTTTGGTTCTTGTTTTTCATGGCTTTTTTTTCTTTCTGGATGTCATTGCTAATCCATTAAATACACTTGGTAAAGTAGAAGAGGAGCACAGGGACAGGGCACAGGTCAAAAACGGTACCAGTGGCAATTTCTGGAGATTTTTTGCATGCTGAGCATAAATGGTAACTGGATAACTGATGTACTTGCTGTGCAGCTGTCACTTTGTCTGGGAATATATGTGGGAACAAAGATCAGTAAATGCCCTGACACCTCTTAAGAGGCGTATTTTGTGTAGATGGATATTAGCAACTCAAAAGCTAAACTGGGATCTAAGCAGGGTCATTGGCTGGTCAGCCAGTTTATTTTTCACCTAAGCAGTGTTTAATTTAAGAAGCAGAAGGACTGTGATAAGCAAGTACAAACCTAAATGGGCAGCTGGCTGCTGAGCGGTATTGCAGATGAGTCATCCTAAAGGGCAACACATTCATACCCTCACTCAAGAGAAAAGAAAGTTGAAGACCAGAATGAGTCTGGTCCCCCTGGCCCTCACGATGCTTTAGTAGCAGTGAACTCAAGCCATTTCTGTTCCACTAGCAAGGCAAGTAAAAAGGAAAGGCAAATACAAAAAGATGTAAATTTTAAATAAAATATGCCTATATATGCATGCAAATTAGGTGAGACTCTTGGTGTGTCCAAGTTAAAGTAATGTTTTAAAAACTGTAATCTGTTTTTTGTAGAATTTCTTAATTCCAGTGTGTATTACAAATATATGCAGTGTGAATAAAATCTGAGCTTTCTCATAACAACTCAGGAGTGAAAGTAATAAACAATGTTAGCATGGCTTTCTTATAAATAAAACATGCTACTCTGTTTTGTTTAGGGTCTTTAAGTCCTCAGTTCTATGCTGGTGACTGGAATAATTAGGTTCTGTTTTGAAGGTAGTGATTTTTTTCAATATAAACATGAATTTGTCACTTTGAAAAAGAAACTTTCTTCTATTTCAGAGAATTTTTTTCATAGTTTGAGCCTCTTGCCTCACCTAGCTCTGCTTCTTGCCAAGTCTAGTTTCCTCATCCTACACTACCATCAAAAATGTGCTTTTGGGTAGGGGCTTTTGGCTGCCTCAGAAGAGTTGCTGTCTTTCATACTTCAGCTTAGGTTTGCCTGATATCACTCCCTTTTCTACCTTGGGGACGGAGGTGCTGTTGCAATACTTAAAAGCAGTATCAAATAGATCAGGTGTGACAGAACTCCCCTAACTCTCTGTAAAAAGCTTTTTGCCCAATTCCCTCCTGAAATATCACTGAAGTGGTGTTTGACAGATTTGTGTAGCTATAAAAGCTCTCAATTGCTATTATTACACAGGTCTCTGGAAATATATTGATAGGCTTAAGCCTCCATATTTCTGATTCCAACCACTAAATGCAGTCCTAGTCTATATTGCTGGCTAACTACCTTTCTCCTCCTGGCCAGATTCATCTGTTAGTTTGACTACGGAAAGGGAAAAAAAAAAAAGGCAATTGTTTTTGCCTTGGCCTCAACTCTAGCTGGGGAGGAGGGGTGGAAGGAATAAAATACTTCCAGTGCTCCAGTGTATGAATAGCTACTCATAAAAGCTAAAGTGGGGTACCTGTTTTCTTCTTCACTCATTTTTGAAAACAGGGAGTCATCCACACATGAACTGAAGCAGGCAGTTAATCTCCTGTATAAAGGGAGCTGTAGGTTTGATTTCTGATAGTATTTTATGCAACTTCTCTTCCCTTTCTCATTCCATTGGCCTTTCTTTTTGTTGTGGCATTTAATTTGCCAGCGGTTAGACGTAAATGAACCATTTGTTCTCAGTTAGTGAGCCCGGGTCTTTGGGACTGCTGTGAAGCCTACGTTCATGTGCAGGGCATGAGAACTGTCCTCTGGTGACTTCTCCACAGCTCTGAACTGCGTCTGAGAGACTGGATGCCTGGGCTGAGGACACGTTGTGATATCAGGGGCAGTAACATGGAGCGGAGGAGAACAAGGTGCTGCTCATCCTTTTAGGCCACCAATACCTATGGGTGCAGTACTATGCCTTGTTGGCTTGTTGCGTATGGGATTTAAAAAACTAGAGATAGTTACTGACTCGCATGGATAACCTCAAAGGGAATTTGGCTCTGGCAAAGCATAAAATTAAGCAAAAGTCCCTGCTTCTAAAGATGCACTGAGGCCCATAGCTAACCTGGTCAAATGTGAGAGGCAGCACCTGAGGCTGTTTTAAGAGGAGATGGACTGGATCAGGGCAATGAACTATTAGTTCTGCAGTCACAACGAGCAAGGCTGGCAACGCTGGGCGAAACAGTCACACAGGGTGTGCTGCCCTTAGCCTTTCCCGCCTGTCTTCGCCCCATTATGCCACTCTGCAATTGTGCACTTTTTGTGCTGAACACAAACTGTACAGGACTGCCTGGATCATGACATCCAGATAACTGGGCATTTGGTCCTCATGTCCATTCAGCAGGGACCAGGACAGCACTTTCAGCAGCTCACAGTAAGCTTCAGACCTAGTATAAGAAAACAAGTTACAACTGTGTGTGCCATATACTTTTATTAATTATTCCCATACTGTGTGCTCCATATGTTTCATCAAAACAAAAGTTTCTCCATTCTTCTGAGACAAATTGTTTTCAGCACAATGAGAGGATAAGAAATACTTTCTGGAGGTTTACTCACCTCTGTATTTTTTGACAGTATGGCCACAATTATACACAATTGTTTTATCTCTGTTTTAGCCAGCTCCACGTTGTTTCTCCTTTTACACATTGTGGCTTACTTCTCTGTGTCCTCTCTTCAAAAAAATACTGCAGTCTTTGCCTGTGTTGTCGTTATTCATCGCTCCAGGACAACATAATGTGACTAGAGTATTTGCACCTTTAGACCACAATTTGTGGCTTCTACATGTAGGCAATCTAATATTTGCTCATTTACTGTTCCTACAGTATACTACAATGTTGACTGGTTTTCTGTGCTCTCTCTTCTCCTGTTCGTGGGGCTTTAATTTCCCATGTATTCAGCACAAGCAGGGCAACGCATTCCTTTTGTAAATGCTTCTGGTGTGAGACAGATTGCATGTATCTCCATTTATGCAGGGAACAGTTGACTCCTGTGGAGATGCTGGCTGGACATACCAGTGACCAAGAGGCAATGGTTAGGGAAGAGAACAAGGACAGGGCAGATCTATAAAACAAGTTCCCCAGACCATTCTCCTAGCCTTTCGCAACTTACGGATCAGGTTGCTCTTGACCAGAGGCAGCGTGTTTGTGCTCCGTGGCCTTTGAGGCCTTTTGAACTCTTGCACAGCTTCAGCATCCAAGACAGTCTGTGTGAGTATCCCAGCTTAACTCCTTGCACAAACAAGTACCTCTTTTAGTATTTTTGTCTACCTGCCTTCTGGTAGTTTCATTTGAGGTCCCATAGTTCTTGCAGTTCTTCCCCATGACTCTCATGTTTTCATTATGGGTTTTCCCCCCCACCCCCGTCCCTCCACAGCCCTTAACTTTGTTTGCGGTAAAAGAAATGTGGGAGCCACTGCATGATGTAAGCAGTGGTTACCTAGCACTGACTGGGATGAGATGGGCTATAAAATTCACTAGTGCACAGTGCCAAGAACTTTGATACTTAACTTGGAACAGAAAGGAGAGGAAAGACCATCTGGGGCTTTTTCATAATTAGCCTTACTTGTCATATAAACCATACTTATCATGTATTCCTGATAGCGACATACCAAGAAAAAAGACTATTCTTATATCAATCCCATGCTGCAATAATCTTGGTAATATTCTTTAGGTTAGAGCTTTGTGTAAGCATCTGTCACTGTCTGCAGCAACTCGGGGAGCTGGAACTGGATGACCCAGCTTTGGCATTCAGAAAAAGGGGTTGGAGAAAAGCTCAGTTAGTTTGGGGTTCACGCTATCAAAAGTAAGCAAGCTTTCTATTGTAAATTATAAATGCTGGGTCTGTTGAACAAAGCTATGACAAAGGTACTATGATGGGAAAATCCAGAATATACAGAAATGCAAACTGTGCCTACAGTTGCCAGAATCAGAAGATGCTATAGGCTTATTTTTACATACTTATGGCACTCTGACATGGTTTCCCTTTTTTATATACAGAAAATAAAAAATCTTGAGGAGTAAAACTGTACGGCTAACTTGAAAAATGAATTAAGAATCTCATGGAAATAGATGTGGGTATGTGAACATTGATTTCTTTTTTTTTTTTTTTTTTTTAAAGGAAGTTCATATGTGATAAAAGATGTTTTAAGAAATATTTTTTTAAAAAATAACAGAACATCCCGAGGAGGTCTTTCTCTTACTTGTTCAAAATGTGCTTTTAATTTTTGGTTACTCTGTGTGGATTTCTTTGAATTCTGGTTTCTTTTATTCTGATTTTTTATATCCATATATTTCTGCATCTATGGGAGTGTTGCTCAGAGCTTGGACAAAGGAGTGATAAGTCAGCTTCCCCGGTTTCCTGTGGCCTTGAGATTCTCAACAATTTATTTTTCAAACGTAAATGCCAGTGGGTAGGTTTATAAATCTTTGGAGTTAGAATCTGTAGAATTTAAGCCTCAAAATTAAATATACAAGGTATCTACATAATTTAAGGACTCTATTATTATTTGCTTTGATAGAGACATGCCTATTAAATTGATAAGCACTCCTTAAAACTGTATTTTGAATGCTTCAGTAAAGTTTTTTGGAACTTAAATGCATCTGCGTTCAGCAGTCTTGCTTGGTCTGTCACTGTTTTTTATGGTAGGAGATTGGAATATATTCAGCTTCAGAAAAAACGATATAGGTAAAGTATAGCTTGATAGCTCCTATTATGCTAGTGTCTTTTTAGGGAGCATATTTTACAAATAGATGCTAAAGTCTCTTCTTTTGCTACAGCTGTATTTTGGGTTTTTTGGCAGGTGGGAATGGCTTTCATTTTGAAAAGTATTTGAGGACAGCTGCTTCTGTTGAACAGGTGAGATGTCAAAAAGCTGTTGATAGGTAAACAACAACACATTTCTGCAGAGTGCTCCACTAACCACACATCTCCATTTCCATTTACACACTTAGGCACTTAAAGCATGTCTCCAAATTCTAGGTGTGCAGGAGTTCGCAACTTACCTAGTGGAGTTTAACGATAAGGAGGCGCTTCCTGTGCATTTAAGGCTTTTCAGAGGACTTATGAGAAATGAGGTAATCCGTCTCACTGCAACCCTTACATCAGGTAGGTAGTTAATTGAAAAGAGACAGCCCTGATGCTTTTGCGGCCACTGGAAGTAAACCCTTTTTCAGGACAGCATAATGTCACTCAGGCCTGTGTCCAGGCAGCTACCTGCTCCAGTTACCTTCCTGTCCGCGTGTGCTTCTTGGTATAGGTAAAATTTCCTTCCCTGATGTACATTCTTCAACTGTAAACTCTGCAAACTAGTCAAACACGTTGCTCTGGCACAGGATAGCTGGCTGTTTTGTTGGTTTTTTTTTTTTTTAAGCCTAAAGGTGGTAGCTTCATTCTGGAACATGTTTAGTTTGTAGGTGACAAATGGTCTGTGAAACCCTCAGAGGCAACTCATTGTAAATGAGGTCAGGCAGCAGAAGTCCCCATTGTTGCTCAGTGTGGTGAGCCAATATAATTGGAACTACATAAAGTGAAAGAGAGTTAGGATTTAGCAAGGTAATACCCAAAAAAGCCATAAAAATAAAACACCTTGCTTCAGATCTTTCCAGCACCTTGAGAATATATTGCCATATCTCATTTGCTTCTTTCTACATATGCTATGTTTTATTTCTTAATGCTCTCTTGCTTCATTTTTCATCTTTGCCTAAAGAATGTGTGAACATTTTGTAAGGGCTGATTTGCTGATGTAATTTTTGTCAGTTTTCGTTTGGTCACTTCCAAAGACACACAAGAGACTGCAGCAGTTTGGAGGATTGTAGTATACCAGGCCTCATTACTTCAAGAAAAGAAGAACAGAAGCAATATTTTAAATCTGAGTCTGTAGGTTAACCATCACTTAGAATTAACTCCCTAAACTCTTTTTACAAGTATTATTATACGGTAGCGTGCTCCCATTAAGGTTAGCTCACTCTTCCTTCCTTGCACACCTTTTTTGGACCCTCTATGCTTTACAGCTGGGAAAGACCAAGTCTGAAGTTGGTAGGCTTATATGGTTAGGTTTGGTTTTGTCGTACTCTTCATATAAGCAATACGCTGTGAAGAAAGGTCTTGCCAGTTTAATTCAGGTTTCATTTTCAATATTTTTTTCTCATAGCTTCCAGCCATCCTATGGTAACATTTATTTTACAGATGGTCAGCTTGATCTTCTGACTTTCTAATAGGAAATTAATCCCATATCTCATTTTATCATAATACAGTTAAACAAGTACAGCACAAGTCATTCTCAAGAACTGAGGAGACAGATGTTCCAAGTCAAAAGTTTAATAAGAGGTGCCTTCATGGAAAAGCTCCTGTAATAGGTCTTTTTTTTCCCCCTCAATGTCTCTGAAAGTTGTCTGTTTTCATGAAGGAGACTACTGTAATAACAGTAAGAGTGAAGAACATGACATTTAAATTGCCTTTGGAGTTGAAAAGGAAAAAGACATGGATGGTGTATGAAATTTTAAATTTCTCTATCTCAGATATGCTCCTTCAATGTAGAGTCAAAAATACCAAATTATTTTCTTTACCCATTAGGTACATATATTTTCATACACTGAAGACTGTAAAATCGTTACAGCAGAACTGAATATGTCACTTGCATAAGCAACAGCACTTACTGCTCAACCTGGATTACTGCCAGAAAAGTCTCCACCATGACACAGAAAAACTATTGATAAACATTGAATGAACAGGACTCACCAAAATTTGCCTTAGATCATCAGAACCTCATGCTGCTCAGCTTCAAAACAGCATGCAAGGTACTCATTTTCAGCTTTGGAAAGACATGATGTCTTGAATAAATAAATAAAAAGTCCTAAAATTTGATGTCTGTCTGACTTCCCCAGGGCACTTCAATTCAAATGTAAGTGATTACCTTCTGAGCAAAACCAGTGGAACAGAAAGGCAGCCTGAAATGGTCTAGAGCTGCTTCTTCCACAAAAATAGCATGATTCTTCGTGTATTTCTATGACTGCTTACTGAAATTGTTGGAATTCAGTGGGGTGGAAAGGAAAGCCAGCAATGTAAATTTAATACATAGTATTCAATTATTTGCCTTGCCCACAATATGATATTTTGACAGCAGTTTTACTGGTTAGTAATTTCTTAAGTATCTTTAAGATGTTGGACTGATAATTAGAAAAATATTGACTTCTGTCACATAGGAAGCATAACGATTGCTAACATTTAGAAAATATTCTGCCCACTTTATTACTGCTTAAGTCACACAACAGGCTCTACAAAAGAACAAATTAACTCAGTTTTGACCAAGTATGAACCAAAAGAGTGCAAACACTCAAACTACTACCAGATGATCAGTGAACTTACAGAAACTGTACCAGGAAAGGAAAACCACATGGTTAAGCCTTTTTGTTTTGCTTTCAAATTTGGATGGGTGAAGGAAGGGGATGATGATTGTTTCGAATAACACATTAATTATGCAAAATCTTGGCATGAAATGGCCTCTGTAAGCAGAATTGTATCCATATATCATTACCCTCAAATTCTTATCATGGGCAAAAAAGAAACACACATTATATGTAAAGCCAAGAATTTAGTTTAAGTCCAATTGAAATCCTAACAGTCTAATAAAATAATATTTATTACCCCAGATGAAGTCATTACAGGACAAAAAAAAAAGTACTATACAGAAAAAGTATAGTAACATAGAGTTGTCATACACATACTTCCTAGTCTCTGCTACTTTTCTTGATATTACGCTCAGCCTTCCAATGCCCCTTGGGGTCCTAGCATTGAAGGTTTCAGAAAGAAGAGGGGATCATGCGGCTCAAATCCTTAGCCATGAGGAACATAATATTTTTGATTTCTCCTTAGAATAAAATAGACTACTTGAGTTGGATGGGACCTACAACGATCATCTAGTCCAACTGCCTGACCAATTCAGGGCTGACCAAAAGTTAAAGCATGTTGTTAAGAGCATTGTCTAAATGCCTCTTAAACACTGACAGGCTTGGGGCATCAACCACCTCTCTAGGAAGCCTGTTCCAGTGTTTGACCTCCCTCTCGGTAAAGAAATGTTTCCTAATGTCCAGTCTAGACCTCCCCTGGCGCAGCTTTGAACCATTCCCACGCGTCCTGTCACTGGATACCAGGGAGAAGGGATCAGCATCTCCCTTTCCACTTCTCCTCAGGAAGCTGCAGAGAGCAATGAGGTCGCCCCTCAGCCTCCTTTTCTCCAAAGGACAATCTCCTGGACAATCCCAAGGTCTTTAGCTGCTCCTCATAGGACATGCCTTCCAGCCCTTCCACCAGCTTTGTTGCCGTCTGGACACATTCAAGGACCTTCACATCCTTCTTAAAAGGTGGGGCTCAGAACTGCGCACAGTATTCAAGGTGAGGCCGTACCAACACCGAATAGAGTGGGATAATCACCTCTCTTGACGGGCGGGTTATACAGTGTTAGGTGCACCCCAGGATGCGGTTTGCCCTCTGGGCTGCCAGGGCACGCTGCCGACTCAGACTGAGCCTGCTGCTGGCCAGCACCCCCAGAGCCCTTTCTGCAGGGCTGCTCTCCAGCCACTCCTCTCCCAATTTATACTTCTGCCTTGTGTTACTCTGTCCCAGGTGCAGTTAAATTTCATCCCATTAATCATAGCCCAATGCTCCAATCTATCTAGATCCTTTCTGCAAGGCCTCTCATTCTTCAGGAGAGTTAACAGCACCTCCCAATTTGGTATCATCAGCAAACTTGCTAATTGTGCATTCAACTCCTGCATCCAGATCATTGATAAATATATTGAACAGCACTGGCCCTACGATACTTCCACCTCACCTGCCCTGCTTGTCCCTCCTGAGCAGCCTGTAGCCCTCCATCCCGGCACTCCAGTCGTGGGACTCATTCCACCAAGTCTCACTAATACCAATGATATCTTAGCTCTGGGAGCTGACCAATGCTTCCAGTTCATCCTGTTTATTTCTCATACTGTGTTCATTGGTGTAGAAGCATTTCAGATGTGCTCCTGTGCCCTCCATGCTCCTGGGAGCAGTGTAAATGTTCCTACTAGCATTGCCACCCTCAGGCAATGCCATGCCAACCCTTAGCTCACCTACTGCAATCCTGTTGGTATCTCCTTCCTCATCTTAGGAGCCTCTTGAAGTAAAATTTATGTGTTTTCTAACATGCTGTACACTTGCTCACTCTTTACTGATTAGTTCATGGTATGGCCAAATTTCCTACATATGGTGCATTTCATGCAAGTTGGATGCTTGTTCTTCATTCTCTTTGTACCACCAAATGTGGTTTTGCTCAGCTCTGAGTCTGCATTTCTTCAACTGATCATTAGTGAGTTGTTAATAGCACTGGGGCCTCTGATGTCAGCCTAAGGCCCATCTCTTACCATCCCATGCCTGCACTTCTCTAGACCATGTCCTGTGTCCCCACTTTTCAAGGCCTCTCCTATCATACCATATCTTCTACAGAGAATATCTATATAAAACTATGGTGTTGTAGTTTAATCCCAGTTGGCAACTAAGCACCACACAGCTGCTCGCTCACCCTCCCCTCCCCAGTGGGATGGGGGAAAGAGAATCGGAAAGGTAGAAGTAAGAAAATACGTGGGTTGAGATAAGAACAGTTTAATACTTGAAATAAAATAATAATAATAAAAAATAATTTAAAAAACAATGACAACAATAACAACAATAATAAATTGTAATGAACAGGAAAACAAAAAGAGAGACACATGAACGAAACCCAGGAAAAACAAGTGATGCAACTGCTCACCACCTGCCGCCCGATGCCCAGCCAGTCCCCGAGCAGCAATCGCTGCCCCCCAGCCAACTCCCCCCAGTTAATATCCTGAGCATGACATCATCTGGTGTGGAATATCCCTTTAGCCAGTTTGGGCCAGCTGTCTGGATGGGCTCCCTCCCAGCTTCTTGTGCACCTGGCAGAGGATGGGAAGCTGAAAAGTCCTTGGCTAGTGTAAATGCTACTTAGCAACAACTAAAACATCAGTGTGTTATCAACATTATTCTCATACTAAATCCAAATCACAGCACTGTACCAGCTGCTAGGAAGAAAATTAAATCTATCCCAGCTAAAACCAGGCCATATGGTTATAGCATACAGAGATAAGCAAAAATAAAGCAAGTTAGGGCATAACTACCTGGTCATTAGAAAAATTGCAATTATAGCTAAGTTGGGAAGTTGCAGGCAGGTCAAGTAAGCTTGACAAGCTGCTGTCCTGAGGCCTTGCAAACACAGGAAACATGGCAAACAACTAGCATTGGCAATACAGTATTTACTGGGCTACAGGGCTACAGTATACCAGCTGTGAAATGATATATGTTGTCTTCCTTAGTAATGTGATTCCAGTTAAGGACATTACTCTTGGAAACATTTTGGAACTACTTCAGCTGGTTTTTCATATGTCATGTCATTTCTATGGTACTGTATTTTCTCTCCTCATAGGATTTATGGTCCCAGATCCTGACTTTTTAATGAGAAGGCTGACAGCAAGATTCGGTCATTCCTACAGTGGATGGGCCATCATCTCTCACACTTCAAGTCGTGGCACTTCATCTACCCTGAATGTTACCCATTCTGGGATCTGGAGGTAGTTCAGGGAATACGAAAAGCAGACTTCTTCGTGATGGGCTACTTTGAAGGTTTGCTTTTGTTTTTAATGACAGCTATTTGAGCTATTTGCTTAAATTTCTTTTAATATGTTAAATTAATACAAGCTCCAAGAAATGATAGGGCATGAAGAATGCAGTTAAGCACAGTATCTAGAAGAAATGAAGGAATGTGGTACAGGGTTAGATATTAGGTCCCACATTTACCTTAATTTGGTAATTGCTTTGGTTTACTCTCTGGTATGCCTTAAATGGAGAGTTCAAACATATTCCTTTGTGTAGAAAATAGAGGTTCTAAGGACTTGTGCAAAAATCACCAGGGCTTGGGAGAAAAGTAACCTTTCAATTTATCAGTTGAGTCCTTTTGATGTAGCTGTTCCTCCATTAGCTACCTTCAGTGTTGCTACAGCAATAAATCACACCCGGTAAAAGTACATCTAGAAAGCAAATGTTGAATGACTTTTTGTGTTTGTGAATTGCTGTTATTGTGTAAATATATTGTTATATAGGTGTATATGTAGCTTTAGAGAATAAAATATTTAGTATCTTTTTGCAAGCCACAGTTAACAGCTAGTTCCCTAGGATAAGTACACTCTCATGATCTAATAAATGGGTTTGTTCCGTCTCTGCAAACATACAGCAAATGTTGATGGTATGCTCCTATTGGACCCAGCCTAAGAGTGAACTTAGCTTTTGAGTCACCCCACTCCTTCTATCATGTTCATAGTTTCAGTTTCCAGGGCCTCATCATGGTGAGAGCAAATGGATATGTGACTGAGAGCCAGGCAGCAATGGGTTCTTAACAAAAAACTGTTCTGCATGGGAAGCAGTGGAGACAACATACATCCCGATTTCACGTCCATGGAGACAGTTGGGGACCCTTTTCTTTGGGCAGAGGATACAAAATCATGTTGGGAATCAGCACGCCAGCTGCAGTTCTACTCTGAAAAGTAAACTTTGTAAAAGAAATTTCAAATGAAATCTTGCTTCTGGTTGCTCTACTAAAAGAAATTAAGTGACAAGGAAAAGCTGCTGTCCCTGTGATGCTCAGCCAGACTCTTCACATTAGTGTTCTTTTCTGGCTGTATGATTTTAGCATAGTCTTTACATGAAAGTGGCTTTTACCTGCCTTTGGTGCAATTAACAGCTAGCCTTTTTTGCAGCTCTAATAAGCGATGCTCATGTACATCCAGTGCCTTCCTCTGAGCGATGTATGCTTCCTAGAGCTACCAGCTAAAATTAGAAATGCCTATTTTGTCATTTGATGTTAACAGGAATGATAACAGGGCATTCAGGGAAGGATCTATTGTATAAAGCAAAGCCTTTCTTATAGTCACTCTGGAGAACAACCCCGTATGAGAACAGTGCTGTACTTTAAATCATTAAAGATAACTTCTTGCCAGGCAATGCAAGATAATGATAGCACATAATATTCCTCTCTTTGCTGCTTCTTTCTCATGTATTGATTGGTCCTATGCTGCAGGTGTGATAGACCAGGGTGCTTACCCTCTATTCGTCTGAGCACTTTGAAGAAACTACTACATTTGTCAAATGACAAAAAGAATCACCTTAGAGAGTCAATTGAGAGACATCAAAAGCAACTGGAAAATCTGCAGTCCCAGGTGAGCTGTTACTTGAAGATTATCCAGCTTTTGAGTCATCTGAGGTTTGTCTTTGAAAAGTTCTGAACTCAGACTGGATTTGAGAACTAAACACTGGGGTTTTTTGTTTGTTTTCTGGGCTCCCTTCCCTCCCTATCTCCTGGGAAGAACAGATAAAAAAGCAGCATGGTTAAAGGGATTATGGGCCACATGGTACTTGTCCCATGGCATCTATAGGGTTACCATTGCCTAGTTAAGGATTGTTTGTTTGAATTTGATTTATAAAAATCATAAAAAAACCCCAAAGAACAAAAATCTCTAAATTGGTTTATTTTTTAAATAAAATATTCTGACTGTAAAAGCATTAAAATAATCATGCTATGTTTAAGGTATGTTCAAGTTTGTTTCAACTCAAGGTTTTTCAGATAAGCACTGGGATTCTGCTGCTGTAACCTCCTATCCAAATGCAGTGTAGAAGCTAATAACACCTGAAATAATTACACATTTTTGCTAAACACCAGGTTTGCTGGGAATGAAACAGAGAATGATCAGTTTGAAAGATGTAGACCTTCCTTGTCCTATACCAGTGTTTGCTTTGAAGTAGTAATAAGTTTAGGAATTGTAGGTTGTTAGGAACAGGATATATCAGTAGTTTACATGCAAGTTGTTTGCTAAATGCTTTTCAGGAATTACCTTCCTTAATCCATGGAAACAGTGGTGAGAAGGAGTGCAAATGCAGGCAAGTCTTTCAGGATCTCAAGCCTAAGCCCAGCGTTTGGTTTCCAAGGAGAAACCCTGCACCAAGAATTGTTGCATTAGATCAAGGGGCAGGGGGTAAATAAACATCTGCTGTTGGCAGGAATTTGCATCACAAAACTGTGTGGTATCGTGCTTCTTCAGATGACAAAGTGCTCATTCTCAGAAACAAACTTCTAATAGTGTGAACAAGGACATCTGCTTGTTTCTGCCATATTTAAGGAACAGAAAATTACTGTTTGGTCAAGTTATCACTTCGTGATATGTAATAGCATTCTTTTCATCCTGATTTCCAATTCTGTCTCTTGTCTTGAAGGAAAAAGAAATCATAAGACTTTCCCTAAATATATTTAATGCCTAATTGCTGCCTCAACAATTGAATTGAAATCAACTAGATTTGCAGTAGTAGCATAGTTCTAAAAATTACTTTGCATGTTCATTTTTAGACTACCTCATTCCATCTTTCTGTCACATCATGCTCTTTATCAAATTATTTTACTATTTTCCAAGAAGGGGCTTGATAGTTATTATTAATGATCAGAGATGAAGACATAGTGCCTCGCATGTTGTAATTTCTACCTTTTGCTGTGTAGTGATAAAAGGACAGGAAATTGTTTCATGTTTTATTTGTCTTTATATCATCACAAGTGTATATTAAGCTGATTTCTGTAATTCTCATAAAATCAGTTCTCATATTGCATTGTGCTCTTCACTTACAGGCTGTGCAGCATCACAGCCCATGTACCCTGCTGCCCTATCCACAGCAACTGGAGCATGCTGTGGTGTTTGGGTTCTTACCGTGGGACCACCCGCTTTTCAGCTGTACAGGGCTACGCCTCCATGAGTACGGGTCTCTGGCATCCCGGTGTGCTCTGGGACACAAGGCCGTCTATTGGAGTTTCCTTCTGAAAGTGGAACCTCTTCCACCTAAGAGTTTCCAGAGTGGTAAGCACTCTCTTTTCAAGAGCCCTATTCCATTGCTGGGGCTCCATTGTGCTTTATCTCTTTGGGCACATGTGATTGATAGTTGAAGAAGACAGATTTTGCACAGGATTTCTAAAAGGTTTGCTTTCTTTCCAGCTCTTTGATGAAGTGGGAATTAAACAGTGCGCCATCCCGCCACGGCTTCCTCACCGCTTGCAGGTGTTCTGCAGGGTATGGTTTGATGTCTTCTCACACTCATTTTCTTTCCCGAGTCTGTCCCCTCCATTATATAGCACTTCAGAAGATCAGGCTTTTCTCCTAAATCAGAGTCTCTTCTCTGTCTACCTGTTGACTGCATCTTTGGCTGATCCTGATTCTTCAAATTCTCCCTTTTTGCCTGTCCTCAGTTTCACAGCCAATGTGCTTTATATCTCTATAAACGGTGACATCTGTTTATCTTTTGCTTCATTGGATTTTCAATTCAAGTCACTACATTTCGGGGAAGTTAGTTTTGTTTGGGGTTTCACCACTGCACTCTGGGCAATATCTGTTTGGTTTACTAAGGATTTCTGACCACAGTTTATATAAGAATCAGATGCTTGGACACATCTCAAGTCTTGCAAAAGCTATCAGCCAGAAGTATGATCACACAAGGATGGTCAGTAGTTGTGCAGATTGTTTGAAATCTGTTTTTAATAGCAAAACTGAAATCACTTCAACCACAGGAAAGCAAATCACCCCCACCTCTTCTGATGTTCTTTGCAAGCTTGGTAATAATCTTCTCTTTTTCCCTTCAGCTCATCTAGTATTCCTGATCTCTTTTCCTTCCTTCTCTAAAGATTTACAAACAAATTCCTTAATATCAACATGAAATTTTCTTTTCATAATTCTTTCTTTCCTAGAACAAATTATGTCTCCCTACATAGTTGATAAATTGATCAGAAATTACCAGTAAATTAAGTTACAAGTTAAGTTCTTGGTGATTCAGCATTTCTCCTTTAGTTTGCCAAATGTGCACCTCTTCTGTTCTTAGTATTATTTTCTTAAAATTTCTTCTGGGAATGTTGCTTCTAAGCAAGTTAACCAATTGGATTATTCTTATCTTCCTCTAGTTCTCTTTGTTTTCTGAAGCTCGTCTATTCCAGCATTGGTTATGATTGTTTACCTTCTTTATATCTTCATCTTGGTATTTAATTGCCTGAAAGCATAAGCTGAGCGTTCTATTTAGCCAAATACTAGCAGTTCTTATTAATACCATTTAATTTATGCTAAATTGTTAGTTCTCCCAAAAGAAATATGAGACAAGGATTAAGTAAAGTTAAGAGTTTAGAACATATAGAATATATAAATTCACTTACGGTTCATAAGTGGGGCAAACAAAGATTTCATGAATCATCATGCACCAGCTATCATAGAAATGCTGAAATTTTACTTTGAAATTTAATTTGATACACTTGTGTTACTGCCTTATTGGCTATTTGTTTCTTATGAAGTCTCTCATTTATCTTCATTATTGGCTTTTCATCTATGGGCAGTCTCTAACTAGCTCCTAGAACTGCCCCTCCAGAGTGGAGAAAGAGTGCAGGCATTGGAGTCGTCACTGCCAAACTGAAAAGCTTCCAGCTATGCAGCTTTTCCTTTTGTTCTTCAGACAGCTTTTTTATCCCGTATTCTATTGTACCTTCTGTTTCTTTGATTGAAATCCTTTGCCAAATGCTTTTGAAAATCTAAATGTAACTGCATCCTCTGAATTTACCTTTATCTTGGTGGTAATACCTTCAAAGGACTCTTGCAGGTATGATAAATGTTCTTTCCACTGTCCAAAGAAATATGGAGTAACACTTCAGTTGGGTATGGATCCTATGGAATTTTGAAAAATGTATGCATTTTATTGTTGTAGCTTTATACTACAGTCTTCTCAAGTAAAGCATCATTGCTATCACTAGAGTTCATTTCTTCAAAATTTTCACTCAAACTACAGAACCTTTTGAGGATTTTCAGGCGAAGAGGGGCTGAGCTGTTTTTGGATGCTTCTTGCACTTAAGTCACGTATCAAAGAATAATAAATGAATTCCTAAAATGTAGTAATAGCACAATGCAGGAAAAGGATGCATAATATATACTTTTCAAAATGCAGTATGAACCTTTATTCTTTAAAAAAAAAAAAAAAAAGTAACACATTGTTTAAGTGATACTAACACATTTTCCAGGACAGGAAGTACAAATGATTTCATATTTTTGAAAATTTGTATTTGTTTTCATGCATAGGCATACTTCACCTACTTATAGAGAATATAGAAAATTTCATGTAAACAAATTCAGCTGAAAGTAGCTGAAAGCTGCTGCAGAAGTATTACATATGGCTTGCCCTATTCCTGTTCTCCCTCAGCATTTTCTTACAGCACTTTTGGGAACAGTATAGGTGATGAGATGGGCCCTTGGGCTGAACCAGGTCACCAAATTATCTGTAGTATTTCAGCCTCACATTTATGAAATTGATACATCCATTTATTCCATCAAGAAGGTCTAAATATAATTCTACGCTGTGACCACTCTTATAAAGCCCATATTCCTTGTGCAAAGAGTATTATGTAAATACTTTTTGCACATAACTTGTTTTATATATGTTGAAAATGTACACAGAATAGCTCTTAAAGAATCACAAGGTGAGCTATAATTTAGATGTTGAGCTAGTGTTGTCTATGATAATTTATTATGCAAACTGCTCATATTAAAACATATTACTTTTCCCATTTTTTATAATGAATTTTTTGAATAAGTTTGCATTCTATTCATCTTGCAGTCTCTTGGAGAGTCTAGTTAACACCCAACCTCAAGATCTTTGAAAAGCAAAAAAGAAGGATCATTTCATATTCTCATTTCTTGAATTTTCTAAAAACAGAAAGTACAGAGTTCAGGTGTTCAGTAATGCCCATTAATGCTATCCTGATTATCAACAAATGGTAAAAATTATATGTGTGCAGTCTGTATGGTTGTCCTGCATGGGGGTGGGGGGAGCTGATATGATGTCACCTGAACACACCCAGGATGCATCACCTCAGAAAGAGCAGGTGTCCATAGCTGAAGTGACCTTTTTTCTCCACAGGCTTGTAAGGGTAGTTAGAAGTAATTTTGAAAGCGGGGTTGCAGCTTATTTCTGTAGTTGTTTCTTTGTGCCACTACTTCAGGAGGCATACTCAATCTGAGCATTAACTTAAAATGTCAGTTGCTAACCTTTTGAACAGTCATTCAGCGAGCCTTTACCATTTAATGGCAGGCATATATAATTAAGTGCCTAAATTTCATGCACCTTTTTCCTAGAGACCTTGTTCATTAGGACCACAAACAGGTCTTTGTTCTGGAGGCAGCAGAGCCCCAGGTACAAATCTATTTCATTGTTTGGTTTCGTGCTTTCTGACAAACACCTATGAAACACCACTAGAATAAGAACAAAAATAGTCCATGCACACAGTCAACTTTTGGCCTTACATCATGCAAAATAGAAGCTTGCCCCCAGAAAAAGTCACGTTTCCTCTTACGGAGACAGTCTACCTGATTGTAAACCCATTTAGCGTTAGCGGGGAACTAGAAAAGGTCAAACTTATTCATGAGTTACACTGTAAAACCAAACACGGACAACTCTTAAGTGGACTAACCAAAGCAGGAGAAGGGCAGGTTGCAGTATAGCAGGAAGGCACCTTCCCTTCTCTAAGGAATAAGTGAATGGTCACAAAAGAGTGCACCAAAGCTACTTTTGCATGAGGGATCAGTTCTGCCATTTCTGAGCCTAGAATGACTGTAGGAAAAAAGGCCACATGCAAAAAGCAGGCTCTAAAAGGTGCTGTACTTCAGGACAGAGACTTCCATCCCCAAAGAAAACTAGATCATGTCAACAGCAAACATACTCTCTTTCCTTTTCAAACCATGGGGAGCATCCCCAAGCTCCTGAGGTGCAGTATTGCAACCCCTCATTTCCCTCCTTACGTTAGCTCTGTGTTTGCAGAGTGTTTATTTTGTAACCACACAATTTCAAATACACTTTCAGAAACATCAAAGGTTGTACAAATACTATCAAAAGTGATTCACCAGACCCAATTTGAATTTGAATTCTTTGCGAGCCCTGTTACCTTTGTGTGACGGTTAACACATACGTCTAGTGGGGAGTGTGTGTGTAGATGAGAATTGCACAAGGGTCCACACAGCAGCCTGGGCTGCCTCCTATGCTGCCATTTGTTTGAACTGTGGTTTTACACGGTTGCCTGCGGGCTCTCCAGTGACTAGCTGCCGTGCCAGCATGGTAGCCACCAGTTTCTTCACTAAAGCTCTGCAGACTAAATACTAAGACATTAAGGCAAACCTCAAAAAGAGGTTTGTTATATAGCAGAGACTATATATAGAGGGGACATCATGTACTGAATCTTGCTTGCTTGAGACATGTTACGGAATAAGTTTTCTGAGGCAGGAACAGTTCTTGATATTTTTAGAAGAGTCCTTGCCCCACAAAACCTGGCCTCAAAATGTTGTTGAAGTGTATATAGTAAATGATTTTGTGTTTTCCTTTCCGACTAATAAATAATAACATGAGAAACCTTATTTCAGGTTAAAGGAAGTTTTTAAATAAGTAAGAAATCAAAGACTTTTCCCCAGGGGATTTGCATTTGTGTGCACAGGCCACAGCGTCACTGAAACACAAGTTTTCCCTTTGTCATTTGACAGCCAGAGGCACATGGAAGAGGGGACATGGTAAAAAAATTGTTCTGTTAAATACCAGACAGGGATGGCTCAAAAAATGAGACCAAGCAAAGAGCAGCCTAAGGTGCAAGGCAGCTACAGAAACTTGTGTACACCCTAAGTGGCATTTGATTGTACAGGAAGAATTAACACAGTTAATGTTAAGCTGGTTTGGTTAGGTTTTAATGCATAAATGATAGCATTGCTTAGCATTACAGTGGGTACTACCTTCCCCAGAACAATCTGCCAGCAATAGGTATGTACTCCTCCTGCTGTTGTTACACACCTATTTTCATGTATCTCTCCATTTGTTTGACTTGCGTTTACTGCACACCAAAACACAAATGTATGGTTGGCTCTTGCTGGTGATTTTATCATGGTGGTGATTCAGGGAACCTTTAATATTTTTTCTTCAAGCATACAGAAGTTGGTGCGTCTATTAAAAAGTTGCTCTCCTAAGACTTTTACCATGCATGGCTTTTTTAGGATTGCTGATTAAATTTTACCGTATCTCATTTCTCAGTGAAAAGTTTCCTTGTAGCTATAGATACTCACTACAGGTTTTAACATCTTCATTTTGAAATCAGTGTAGCAGTTCAGAGCAAGACAATGATTTTTTTACTGCCCTTGACACTGGCTGTGTGAAATACCAGGTTCAGAAGCACGTGTTTGGTATATACAGTATAGTTAGCAAGCTCTTTGGAAAAGGACATTCATATGCTGAACCACAAATATTTCCACTCATCTTTTAGCTCATGAATGATGATGAAGCTTATCTTCTGTGTTGGAAATTTTATTACAGTGATCAGATCAACTCAGGATTAATGCTTCTTGGATTTGGCAATAGCCTCTTACACTGTGATATTGCAGGTCATGCCTTTGACAAGAGGACTAACTACATTGCTCCTGTGAAGGTGTGTTTATATTTATGGTTTTTCATTAGAATAGCTCCCAAGCCATTTTTCAGACAGTTAGCTCACAGTTCTTCGCTATAATTTTTTGTTCAGAACAAAAAAGTAACTTTTCTTGAATTAGATTGTTCTCACATTCCCTCAAGCATCAAAAAGACAGAACCACTTTTATTTCAGATGGTTGAAAATTCCACCCCCACATACATTTTCAAAGATTAAAGGAGGGGAGGATGGGGAGTGAACTAAATAAATGGCTTTGCCCTGGATAGAGACCAGGCCTCTAGCACTACAGATTTCATTCCCAAAAGAAAGGGATCAGAATGTTAATGTATATACAATTGGGAAAACAACATTGTGGTGTTATAGGTCCTATAATTCAACTTGCCCAACGTTTCTGCATTGTGCTAAAAGAAATAGAATGTCAGAGAGCAGTAAATAAAGCTGTATGTTAATACAAGTCTAAATTATACGGCACGGCATGAGTAATGCTTGTAGTTAAACTGGCTGGGATAAAAACTTATTGGTGCTGTCAGCCTTCATGCTTCAGGATGTACATTGATCACTCAAAAAGGTAGGGAAAAAATTCATCCCCTCACAGCCCATTCTTCCTCCTTTCACTGCAAGTTTGTTGAGTATGAGTGTATTGATTGTTTGCATCCTAGTTTATTTGTTTTTCCCAGTTGTTGACTCCTGCTGAAGATTACAAGAAATATTGGTTTAACCTGATAAAATAATTCCTGGTCATATCTGCAGCAAGTGGTGGTAAGGAATTATGTGGCCACCTGTGAACCACTTAGCATTTTATTTGTTTTCTAATTTCCTGAAAAAGAGGTGTGTCAGATCTCAGTCTTCAGAAGACTAACCTGTCATTAAGCTAACTGCTATCAGCAAGATAAAGGGTTGTCAGCCAATAAGCTGTTAATTGAAAACCTGTTTTTTTCTATGACAGTCAATCAGAGAAAGGTAAAAGCATCCAGTTTCACCCACATTTTTCTACAAAAACTGAAAGCAGGATGTTGCACAAGAAAATGGTGCTTTAAAGATAGAGGCCATTTTCTTGAAAATTTGGCCCTAAAATGAGAACAATGAACAGGGATTTTTTAACATGGAAGTATGTTCCCCAGAAATGTAATTTAACAATGTATCTTAGGTTCTTGTAACTTACTATATAATAGCAGTGGTTTGTCGGGCAATTTAATGGTCTCAAAGACAGATGAATCTTTGTGTTGCTGAATGGGCATGAGGCAGCTCTCTGTCTCTGTGGTCCTGCTCAGCTACAGGCAGTGGTACAGTACACAGTCCAGAAAGGTCCGTGCAACATCTCTTCCACGCACCCCAGGTATAGAAGTGTAATTCACATCTGGAACATCCCCTAATAAACTCAAGACCTTTTAAAAAAGAAACATATTTTGCAGCATGTCACAGAAGGAGACGTCCCAGGGAACGATTTCAGACTGTGAAGGCATTCAACATACATGTTGTTAAGCTAAAAATACCTCCAGCCTATGTGTTTCTACATAATTTTGCAGGTACCCCTTCCCAATCTAAAGGAAAACACCTGTTTTGTGAACATGGACGTTGTTACAATTGATGTGAACAACAATCCAGAAATTATCTGTGTGAGGACTTTCTTTAAAGCACCAAAGCTGTTGTATGAGAACAAATGATATCAAAATTGAACACAGGGGTGACCCTAAACCTCCGGGCTACTTAAAAAACATTTTTAAAAGTGGTTTCTTACAATACAGTACTATCATTGAGGATTGAAAGCAATTGTGTATAAATACGAATTTACCAAGTTTCTTGTAAACCATGATAAAAGACCTCGCTGCGGCAGGAAAAGTAGCATGGATGAGCTCTAGCATGGATGGGTTTTCAATGTCTTAAAGCCAGTAATACTCTTAACATGGTGAATGAGTGCTCTAAATCTCTGGCTTAGGATATCATTTGCCTTAATTACTTGTGGATCATCTGTCTTAAAGTGCTGACTTGTTCTTGAAAACATGTTGGTGATGTAGTGAAAGTCAACCTATGAACCTGCTAGGTAAGTTCAACTAATACTTCCTTACAATTAGTTACACAAATATAACCAACCTAGAATAATTTCAAGCCCTCTAAATAGTAGGTTTATTGTTTCCTCTTTCTCTCCCGCTCCCTCTCTGACAGAAAAAAAAAGAAAAAAAAGAAAGAAAACCCACTGATACAGTATAAAGGAGGTGAAGACATCTATGATGTTTTAACTTTCAGAAATGGAAATTTGATAGCCAGAGGCTAGTTTGCAACATTATAAAGAAATACAGGAAAAGTAATTTCTTGAAAATAGTGTGAATTGAGCGCCCCAGAATCAAGAGGGTAAAGCATAAGCAGAAGATAAATGAGGCAAAGCTTAGAAGGTATTAGTAGGTTATTTTCATGAAATTGTTGTAGCGCTTCAATGCAGCACAGAATGGGCCTTTTAGAGTACAAAACCTATTAAAAAAATCCTAATGTCATTTTCAATTGAACAAAAGAAATCTGCACCAATTTATGACACCTTGGTGGAGAAAGAGGGACAGTTTCTATAATAGCAGTATGGATGGACAGCAGGCTTGCTTTAGGAATTAGCAGTCAATTTAAGAGCAGAATATTCTTGAGTTGATTGAAAGCAAAATAATTTCCTTCCATTAAACTAAACGTCAGTAAAGTTTTGAGTGCGTATAGCGCACAACTGTTTCTCATAAGGGATACGAAGTCTGGCACTGAGCAAAGCACTAAAGGTGTGTGTCATTTATTATCAGACTTTGGAACTCATTAATTTTGGGGTGATATCACAGGAAGTTGTTTAGGTTGTAGTCCTTATGGTCAAGATGAACCATAGCTGTGTTGCTTTCACTTACATTGTGTTCCATGTCTTTTCTGCAAATAAATGCCTGTCTATATGCAAATAATGCCATTTTTAAGAGGCAACATGTGTGATAGAACTGGAATATAAGTTAGTATCATCTGACCTGATTTTACAGGTCTTACCAAGTCATGTTACAAATGAAATTGTCTGCTAGCTGTTTCCTCTCTGTAATAGAGGATCTGTGCTGCTGATGTGCAAATAAAAGTTGAGTCCATATACGGTACTTAATGCTGCTAAGCCAATTACATCTTGTGAGGACACTTTTTTTCTGTTACACTGAAATTTTTATTTTATTGACCAAGAATTCACCATGATACAAATTCTACCCACTCTGTATCATTTGATCCTAATCTGCCTTTAATTACTGCTTAGATACTATTCTGGTTGTCCTATAAATGATGAATAGTTATAAACTCCCTATAAATGGTTATGCTTGAAACATAAACTTTTCAAAATCACTGCATAATTCTCTCCAGGTATGCCACCCACTATGATGCTTATCTTTTCTGATTCTTTGTGACTTTCTTTTAGCCCTTATGCCACTGCCTCAATTTGGTTAAAACATATATACGTCTTATACTATGACTTGCCTAAGCCATGACTACGTGATCACAGCTGATAATCTAGTCTCAGATTGCTGGTGAACAATTAAGTCGCCACCTCATGTACCTTTAATTGCTTTTAGATTATGCCGTTCTGTGCTAGAAAAATAACATAAGATTTAATTGCTTGGTGTTCCCTTAGCAGCTTCTGTTACCCTAAAGCTGGCAGTTTTCAACCTGCTTTTGTTCATCTTAACCCCACTTCCTTTGCTTAGCTATCTGCACACAGTCTTTCTCTCATTTTTATGTTTCAAGCCATGCAAACTCTGGCATTTTGGCAAAATAAAAGAAGGTAGTAATTTTCATTACTACTGGGCTCAGGCTCTTTGTTTGTGAAAACTGGCCTGGGTTGTCTTAAGTTGCTGGATATCTGGCAATTTTACATGCACTGAAGATCAGCCATTTCATCTGTCAGATGGAATAATGTAGGATAGCTTTGATGGATAGTTTGCAGAACACATATCCCTGTTTCAGGGCTAGCCAAAATGTCTGATCATCATACATTATACCATGCTTTACCTCATTTTTATGTGTTCAGATAGGTAGTTCATTATTTTTAACACTTCTCATCATGCCTGAATGGTGACAATATTAGCTCCAGTATTGCTTGTCTAAACTGACTTGAGAACCTACTGTGGCTACAAGAGATGAACAAGAGCACTTAACGCTGTTCTTCCTGCTGTCCCCTTCTGATCCATTAACAGCACCCTGCACTTTGTTTTCTTGCCTTTTGTTTTTCTTTTCTTTTCTTACATTTTCTTTAATTCTGGGGGTGGTTTGTTTTTTTTTTTTTCCTTTAAGCTAGAAGCTTGCCTGTCTTCTCTTGTGAGCTAATAATTCTTGACTTTCCATGGCTTCTATACTGGACATCTAGACCTGTGATTAACTTTTCTGACTGGTCTGATTTGATTGTAAGTGATAGTCAACTTGTTTTTACTGCAAAGAAAGTTACAGTACTGTACACGGACACTTCATAAAACTATCTTTCCAGGGCATCTGTACTGATAAGTGACAGTGCACACGGATGGAAGATAATCAATGCCAATTACTCTGTGAAAAAGCCTCTACTATTCTCAGACAGTAACTCCTATCACCTCTATAATAAAGGCCTGCTACTAGCTCTGTTACAAATCCCTGTTCTTCCAAAATTTATAACAGTTCTCAAAGTATACTCTAAGATAAAGCTTGGTGTAATAAACCCAATATCCAAGAGCAAGTGTGAAATCACCCACTCACTTTTCAGTAGGCAATAAAACAGGGCAATTGAAGCCGTTATGTGCTGTATATAAATGACAGGAAATTGTAGGCTAGTATGAATCTATACCTCTGGTCAAACAGGAGATTCAGATTCTGTCTCTGATAGACAGCCTTCATCCAGCTGAGTGCTTTCCCTACAAAACCAGTCTTGCTTCTGTTTCTTCCTTTTGGACTTTGCATGTAGGAGGGCAGAATGAGCAAAGAGGCCAACCTGCTGCTGTCTTGGGCTGTCGGGTGGGAGGTTTGAGCTCTTTCACTCAGGTTTTCACAGCAGCTGTTAATGGGGTTCTTCCACTAGCATCAGCTCAACCACTTCTTTTAAAGGTCTGCATATCTGCTTATGATGTTATTTAGTAACTGTCAGGATATGGACATATTTAAGATAATTAAGTCAGTCAAAAAGCTTGCAAAAACTTAATCTTTTTCAACAACTCTAGTAAAATGCTTTGTGTATGCCCACATATTTCTTCGTTCTATATTGAGGCCAGCAACTGAGTACCCACCGGCCACTCACTCACGCCCCCCACCCACCTCCATCCTCCAGGAGATGGGGGAGAGAATGGGAAGAGCAAAAGTGAGAAAAAATTGTGGTTCGAGATAAAGACAGTTTCATAATCTGTTTCATAATAACGATGAGCTGGTGTCTGAAAATGTATTGGATTGAAATGGGAAGCAACTAGCAAGGAAATATTTATAGCTCAGCTCTGCCATTTTGAACCCATAAATATCGGTGGACTTATTTCTGATGAAAATAAAAGCAAAGGTAAAGTAGGATGCACTTGCATCTGATGAACCAATAGCATCTGACTCTTGTTAGTTATATCCCTGGTTTTATCAAAAGTTAGGTAGATCAACACATAGAAAACTTGACTTTATTTTAAGTGACATTTTATACACTTTGCTTCAAGATGAGACTGAAGACTTACTTTGGCATGAGGAGACTTAAGAATAGGAAAATTGCTACTCTGAGCTTTAATTTGCATTTGTGAGATTTTATTGCTTATGAGTGTTTTTTAACAAAACTCTTTATATAACAGGACTAAAACCTTATTTTCCTTGTATGTCATATGGATCAGCAACTAACCAATTTGAATGCCATCTGCCTGTTACAGATTATTTACCTGAAAGAAAAGGCATCCTGAAGAGCCTTTTGTTCTGCTTGCACTCAATACAGAACAATGTTACTCTTCTATGTAAGCTCTTTTAAAGAAATGATTGCTAATACTTTTTAAATAATAAGCATGTACATCCTTACTAAATGTTGACATGTTTAGAAGTTCTTTAAAGATACCACTTTCAAATAATTCAGCTGATGTTCTTGGCCAAGTCTGTAGACTTATTTGAGAGCAGCAGAAAATTTTATGATGTACAAACATGTATTTATTTGATGGGGAAGAAAAGGAAAGTAGCTTGCTGCTTCTAAACCAGACAGGCGAGAAGAGTAACCATGCTATTTGGAATAGCTGCAGCTAATGATACAAAACATAATGCAATGCATAACATAGACCGTTCTATATAAAAAAGTGAGCTGGAAACTGGGGCTAATGATTCTCTCAGGTTTCAATGATGAGATCTTCCCCAGAGAATTATGTCTTGTATTTATGCTTTATTTTTGGTGACTGCATAAGCATTAAATCTATTTCATTGATACTATACACCGACCCGATGGGTAAAAATGTCCTGATTTCCAAAAATGACAGGAGGCTTTTTTCAATCACGAGGTACACTGGTAAATTGGGACCACCTTCAGTATTAGTATTATCGGAGGATTACATGACCAGGAGTATCCTCCTGAGACATAGTTTCCCATCTCCTTATCCCAGAGTCAATTGTGTCATATAACTCCATTCATAAACCGATTAAAATCCATCTTTTAGTGCAGCAGATGGTCAGCAGCCTCTCCTTTTACCAAAAGTAATTGTTCTGTTTGCAAGCAACCTTCCCCTAGATTTGAGTGTGATCTTAATTGAGTCTCATTTATGAAATTTTGCCTTCCATACCCATTGAAATGATTCTTTTACTATTTTAAAGATTTAAATCATAATTCTATTCAATTTTGAAAAACTGCTAATAATTTTACATGCAACATTTTTCTGTAAATAAATGCCACTTGATGTAAATGATATTTATAGAAATCTTGTTTATTCTTGTTCTTCCTTATTCTTGTCTCCTTCATTTCCTGGTACATTAATTCATAAATACAGGGTTAATATAATAAATCTTTCATCATTCTTGATGAAAACACAGCCTCAATAATTTTCAGAAAGAAGACTTTAAAACCAGTGGTTAAACACCTATTCCCTAAACTGCCAAAACCCAGAAAAGATTCTTCTAAGACCCTGCTGTTCACCCAGTATATTAAAGGCAAGGACTTGTCCAAAGTTTCAGATCCCTTAATCACACTCGCTTAGCTTCAGTTGTACATTTCTAGCATGTAGTTAGACCAATATAATTACTACTTTATGCAGCTGCGAGAAAACTTATGTACCACTGTAGCTGCTTAACTCCAGTGTGCCAAACACAACACATAGTCTTGCAAGGCTTGGAGCAACATCTGCTATCATAAATTTGCTATAATAAGACTCCCTAGGCTGGGGTTGTTGGATGCCTGACCCTAGTCTTGTCAGGATGGTCAAATGCAATGCAGCATTCAGTCAACTGTCCCAGCTTTGTTGGATGAATGAGTTTAAAGACGTGTAGAGTGTTGCTGCACAGAGGTAAGATAAATGGAAAAGACACTTCAGTAACAATAATGCAGGTATTAAAATAAAGTTCTATCAGAATAAGGTAGTATCTGGACAAATATTTTTTATGCAGTACCTCAATAGTTTATCTTTATGTGATATCTTGGACTGCTGCTGCGTGCGGTATCAATTTCTGCATTTTACATGTGTCAAAACTGGGAACTGTTGCTTTGAATTTTCTTGTGTTTCTCTTAAAACTCAGTGAAAGGAAGCCTGCTGAATAAAGCTTTATTTTTAGCAGATTTCTCAAAGTAATTTAATTTTTTTGAGAGGGCAACCATTAGAATATTGGCTTGTCAGTACTAAAATACTAGATATTTTAGTGTAAAATATCCAACATTTTAAAGAAATTCCAAAATACATAACACTAGCTGTTTCTTAAAAGATTTAGTCTGTTTCCCATCTTCCTTATTTCTTTGCAAAAGTACTATTCACCTGTTCTTGTTTGATTTTGAGTATTTAAGCTAATTAAGTTCTAAGGTTTCACTCCACCAAGCACTTATTTGCTCTTTAGTAAAATTTACAATTCTAATTCATTTGTCTTCCTAGTACAAAAGTACCTGTCTCCTGTTAGATGAAAGAATATGTTGAAGGATGCCTTCCGTTCATCCCTGTCTGATATTATTGAATTCCAGCTGGCAAAACAGTTGATTTAATCATTATTTTCCTGGCTTACACTGTGCACATCACTCTCTACCCTATACAGTCAGGCTGTCAAGGAGACTATGCTTTTCCAAGCAAGCTATACTCTTGCTCCCGAAAGCAGATGTTGAATACCTGAGCTGCTTTCACTCCACTTCTTCCAACCTCTTCCAGCCCTTTTTGACAACATGCAACTCCTCTTCCTGCAAGACATTAGAGAGAATGTAATTTGGAAGGGCTCAGACCTACCTGACCCCATTTGCAAACCCTTCTGCCAGCCCTTTGCTTTCACTTTGCTCTTACAACTCTAAAAGCACTTTTTCTGTTCCCTGCCTTCAGGACCAAGTGGACTTTAGGATCGTCCTGCAGGGTTGGAGAACAACTGGAGTTGTCCAGAGCCCTGGGGCCAGTGCCCTTGGCCCAGCAGAGGTTTCACTTGCTTCCACAACCTTGACTCAAAAATAAGGACAATGTGGTCTCCCTGATTTCAAGTTTTAGTTTGACACTTACTGTGGCAGCTTTAACATGTTAACTGTTAAGAAGGCAATAGGGAGGGTACCTCTGACTTTCTTTAAATTTATTCTGTTCTCTGTTTATTTAGTGTACTGAAGAAGTCTGCACCATTAGACGGGAAGCTGATGCAGCGACAGCATTCATGGGATTTTCCCTGTGCGTGTGGAGGAGGACACAGGAAATGCAACCTCTCATTTAAGGTAAGCTTTTCTATGGCGAATACCCGAGCAATCCTGCTGTGCTCACCTTGCGCTCAGGCAGGTTTGAATCCAATTTCAGTCTGTGCTTCAGAGCCTTATGCAGAAATATAAACAAAGTTTGAGCACTGTACAAAATACCCAGAACATAATAAACAACTGATCAAGTTTTTAGCTAGTATAGGACGTGTGCCCTACAGTTTTACTCTAAGCAGAAATTCTCAGGTGCACACAGATCACCTAGAGTGTGTTCTTGTAAGACTATGCTTGGATGAGTTACAGTTTTGAGCACTCGGCTCCTCCGTGTTGCTTGTTCATGTTGGAGCAATGCTATTCCACTACATGAGCAGTGCTTTTAATAAAGAAGGGAACCAAAAGATTTCTCCCTTTGCAAGCTGAATTCCCATTTTACAGCATTACATAACTCTAATCCCGGTTTCAGCACTTCAGCAGGATGAAAGTGGCAGGTATCTGGCTCTCTTCCTGTCACACCACCATTGTGTAATGGCAGATTTAGCAGAGTGAAATGAGGATTTTCATCTCTTACTACCTCTTATGTCTCTCTCTGAAGCCAGTAATAGCCATGCTCCCTGTGGGTGTTCAAGACTGTTTTTCAGAGAGTGAAAGACTGTTCCTTCTTCTGGACAGTGAATGAAATTAAGAGTGAAGCTGCAAGTAGTTTGTCCTTGGATGAGGGAGGAAATCTTTAGTTTAGTGCTGAACTCAGTGGTCAGGAAATGCATAAATTAAATACATAAGTTTTTGGCAGATGCTGTGTTTCTACCAGATTTGGAGGAGGAACGGGGGCTTGAGAGTATAACTTTGAAACATCGTGCTTAGAATTTAAACTAGATGCATTGTGGCAGCATTGCTATCTAAACTCTCTTTGCAACTCTCTTTCACTTTTTACTGCATTTTTAATTTGCCTTATCATGCACTATGTGTTTCACGTAGGGAGTAAAATACCAAACCGATTCACTTGCACACTTGGCTTCTGAAACTGTCTGCTCTGTAGTAAAAAAATAAAATGTTGTGTCCGGTTCTGAACACAGAAGGAAAAAGAGTTTTAGATATTTTGAGACCATTTATCTCCTGAAACAAAAAGGACTGATGTACTAAGCAAATGACAGGATTAGGGACATATTCCATACTCCTTTAAAACTAAGAAGCTCTAGGTCAAGTATAAAGAGCACCTGGACCCATAGAAGGCTTCTGCTCTCCAGGAGACTTTTACATTGAACAACCACCAGATAAAGCATAGCTTAGTAGATTCTTCTTAAACTAAAGAAAAAAAATACAGGCAGGAACTAAGATTAAATAGACAAAATTTAACCAGGCTTCTTATTTCAAGATTATCAACTTGTGAAGTGAAAAAGTAGAGATATGAAGAAGCTGTAAAGATATTTGCTAGCAAAATAATGACATTTCTGTTTCAGTGAATATAGTTGCTGTGGCCAGCTACATCACTAAGATTGTTAATATAATTGCTCTAAGTCATTTTCTGAGAGGAGAAAAACAATTCCTAAATTAGAAGAAATGTTGAAATCCCTCAAAAAACTTTTAATAACTTTGACAGAGGAAAAGCTGCTGTGTTCTGTTTTGTTATTCTTTGATTCAGCAGATGCGGTTTGTAAAAGAGCATCAGCACGCTGCAGCTGAACTGTCAGATTTTAGTTCATGCATTAGACAGTCTCTTCAAATGTGTCTTATAAGAGTGATATAGCAGCCTTATCATTATTATATGCCTGCAACTGATGTCCAATACGCCTGAAGCAGATGTCCAATAAAATTGCCAGAAGTACCAGTGGTTCCCTAAGGTGACTTTTCTGCTAATAGGGAGAAATGTATTAAACCCAGCCTTTCAACACTGTTCTGTGGGAAAGCACGGCTGCCATAATGCCAGAAGTACAGGTATCTGAAATGCCAGCAGTGTCAGCCTTTACAGTCAGACTTTTTGCAGCACAGTTTCCAGGTGTGTTAAGCCTCTGTGATTTGGGTTGCACTTCATTTATTGAAATAGCATCCACGACTGATTTGCATCCATCTTAAGGCATTCAATAATTCAAGCAGGGTTATTAGGCAATGCAGACTAGGCAACATGAATATTCTGTCTAAAAGGAGATCCTCCTTCACCCCCTTTCTCTGCTGCTACTCTTACCCTCCTTACCGAACTCACAACCACCGTGCATGCAGTTAGTGACCTGAGTAAATACACCCTACGTTGTTCAGTGGAAGCTGCCGCATCCCCACAGCAGAAGGCAGCTCTTCTGCACCCCTGCCAAGGACAGGGCGAGTGGAGTGGGAGGGAACCTCATCCCTGAGAGGCCAAGTGACTAAGTTAGGTGTCAGACCTGCCCACGCTATTTCTGACCACAGTGTGGTTTCACTGCAGCTCTGAGACAAATCTCTTTCTGTGCTGCAGCTTCTTATCTGAAATATAAGGAAGCATTTTGTAAAATATGAACTTTTTCCGCCACTGATGTAAAATTAAAATTAAAAAAGCTTTCTGTTCTTCTGCTGGCACCATGTGGAAGACACATTGATGGCATCAGATAGCACAGGCACATAGTGAAGACACACTGGATAGCGCAACCGGTTCGCAGTCCAGTTCTATAGTTTTAAACACAGCAAATTACACACGATGGCTGCCAGATGATTTAGTATCATCTTTAGTATCCATGGTTGAAAAAACAGAATTAATATTCATAAAATTGAGAAGACTTCCTCTACTTAAAAGTGTACTAAATTGGAAATTGCTCATTAAGTAAATTTTCTGCTAGCTTTTCTAATGGGATGGTGTGCAGCGAAGTCTTGTAAGTGCACTTTGCCTGTATGAGGCATCTTCCTGATGTTTTCTTACTCTAAATAGTGGGAATATCCTGCTCTCTTAAGTACTTCTGACATACAGATGCAGGCAGAGTTCCTATTTCATTGGAAACCGCAGTGACACCGACTGACACAGACATGTGATGAGGTTACAGAACTGGTATCAAGGCCTGCATTGACATGATATTTCCAATGAGTTTTGTAAGGTCAGTGATTGGCCTCTCCTGTTTTTCAGTGCAGGCAGCGTCTGCTTTTGTCCCCAACCTTAGCTGCGCTCAGACTTTGGCTGAAGCAATGTACCGGCTGCAAGTGTTGAGGTGCTGGCCTCCGGGGCCTGCGGGGCGGCCTCTGTGAGGAGCGGCCGGGGCTGCCCGGTGCCGGACACAGCCGGTTCCAGCCGGCTCCGACCGACCCGCTGCAGGGCACGGCTGAGCCCCGCAGCCACGGTGAAGGCCTGGGTAAGAAAGGGCAAAATGCTGCGCGGTCAGTGAGGAGTGAGGGGAAGAGCGTGAGAAACAGCCCTGAAGACACGGAAGTCAGAGAAGGAGGAGGGGAGGAGGTTCTCCAGGCAGAGATTCCCCTGCAGCCTCTGGGGAAGACCACGCTGCATAGGTATCCATCCTGCAGCCTGTGGAGAGGACCGTGCTGGAGGAGGTGGACATGCCCCGAAGAAGCTGCGCCCTATGGAGAGCCCACACTGGGCTCTCAGGTTTATCCTGAAGGACTGTAGCCCGTGGGAAAGAGCCACCCTGGAGAAGGGGAAAAGAGTGCGGAGGCAGGAAGGGCAGAGAGGAGCTGTTATGGACTGACCACAGCCCCCATTCCCCATCCCCTGTGCTGCTCGGGGGGAGGAGGTAGAGGAGTCGGAAAGAGAGAGTGAAGTTCAACATGGAAAAAAGGGGGGCTGTGGGGAAGGTGTTGTTTTTATTTGACTTTCTTTCTCAGCATAGTACTCTATTTTAATTGGGAATAAATTAAATTAATTTTCTCCAAGTCAAGTCTGTTTTGCTCATGATAGCAATTGGGAAGTGATCTCCCTGTCTTTACCGCAACCCATGAGCTTTTTCATCTTATTTTCTCCCTCATCCTGCTGAGGACGGGGAATGAGAGAGCAGCTGGGTGGGCATCTGGCAGCCGGCCACAGTCAACCCACCATAGTCATTTACAACTGAAATTGGTACACTTTAGGAGTCGCTCTTGGTAAGTACAGCTACTCAGCTTGATTATTTTTACCAGTCCACGTTACATGTGCTTAGTTGCTATGTTTTGTCTCTGTGGACAAATTGTTACCCACTTGTTTTTAAAACTTTGCAGATATACGATGAACTCGGAAGACAAGACTACAGTACCATTCAGAGAAGCTGCAGCTCACTCTACCCCTGTTAATAAGCTGCTTTCCTTTGGCTTCTGCATATTGCTAATTCAATTTAGAAGGGGAACAGCTTCCAGACACCTTTAAAGTGAAAGGCAAAGATCAGATATTTTCATGCAAAGTTTGAATTGCTTCCCCACCAAAGACCCAAAAAACACACAGATTTGTTTTCAGGGTTCTTTTTATATTTTGTCCTGTGCTCTCTCACAGCATTGGAAAGTTTACTACCTATGCATGTTTACTGGGGGCTTGTGTTACTGGAAGATGCCAGCAGCTGGTTGTCCAAGGAGCACATTCACATTCTTTGAGGTTTGTCCCAGCAACAAATTTCAGTTTTTCAAACTTTTCCAGGAATTGATCTACAGAATTAAACAGCCTGTTATGGTTCTTCTGGTGAGCTTCATTTTAGATCAAAGGATTTATGTTAGTACTAAGAGGACAGGTTTATCAGTCGTCCTGACCTTCTTTTTCTCCAGTTCTGCAGGCTTATTATTTTTAAATACTCCAATGTCACCTTTAAGGTATAGGAGGATAACTCAGCTGTGAAAATGTCGTTATTCACCAGCTGCTGCTAAAGAGTTAGTTTACTCGTCTAGGGCTTCCATACCCTCCTGAACTTAATTGGTGTTCTCTCCTTTCTCTATTTGCTTTTGTTCAGCTGTTGTTCTTTTACAAACTTCTCTTGACCCCTTTTATACACACATGTAATACTCACCTCCTGAATGTAAATACTAATTATTTTTCCCTCTAAATAAGAACAACCAGAGATTCCTCCTGAACAATTAAAGAAGTCAGAATCATGCTGCATCTAGGTAAAAAATATTATCTAAAATTAATTTCTATTACAAGATGTTGTGCCACTAGATAGGTTTAATTATTCTTCGTGGATGCTACTTTCCAAGGAAAAGAGCATTCTTTGATTTTTATTCTTGAATTTATTACAGAAGTATGTTTAGTACTCCAGAAAGTCTTCTTAAATTATGTGAAATAGACAAAAAGGTTAAGCAGTTAAGCCTAATTCAGAAAATCTGAGTTCAGCTTTAGCTTTCAGTTATTGTCACAAAATATTGTGGCAGTCAAGACTATGAAAAGATTAATACCGAAAGAATTTAGTTCACTTAAATGTTTTTTTGTGAAATTTTTTTAGGGTTCTGAATACATTAATTTCTCTGGTAACAGGCTGAAAAATTTGGTGTCAAATTTATTAGTGCAAAATGAGTGTGGTTATCTTTGAGTAAATCTTCAGATTTAGAGGAATTGCTCTAGGAGGTATATCTTGTGTCTTAGATCTTGTGTCAAATCACATCAACATGGTAATTTTTAAGAACTGTGAGAGAAGCAATAGTAGTGTATTAAAGGTCAGTTTTCCAGGCTCAAGCAAACAGCATTTGCTGTCAAGAATAGTTCACATATTTCACTGTGATGTGCTTTTCAAGGATGAGGCATGGTTTAGTAAGTAAATGAACTTGGAGTACTTAGAGTATTTTTCCCCTTCTGTATCTGCCATGGAAAAGAATTTGGTAAAATTGTCATGCTCGTTGTTGCATGCTGAACATATGATTTTAAAGGAATGAGGATTTTTTCCTCTCATCCCATATCTTCTACCAGTTCAGTGGATATTGTTATTCTCTAAGAAACTGGAAGTTTGGAACAGATTAGAGACTATCTTAAAATGCTGTCTCATGAAATTGGAAGATCAGCTGAGGTCTCTGCTTCTAAGTATAATGGCTGAGAGGAACCTACTTGGTTTCACAAGAGGAATATGTAACCTCCACTTCTTAAACCAGACAGCACTTTTCTTTCCATGAAGTTAAGCCTTCAAACAGCTTTGGAACCCAAATCAATTTTTTCTCCTTTGTTTATTTCCAAATTTTGATTGCAAGTCTGAATCCAATTTTTCATTGGATTCATGATATGCTGACCTATTACATGATGATGAAAATATTTTAAAAATGAAAAAAACAAATCTGTAATACATCAGCAAAATTGCCTGAAAACAGTGATCTTCACTTTCTAAACTCTACCAGATTTCCTGTATCTTTCTTTTAATTGTATGTGCTGATTAAGCATGTGCATTCCTCTTCTAAAAGCATCGAAGTTGTGCCTTCCTACTCACAGAGTGCAACTTCTTAGTGAAGTGTAAATTCTCTAATATGTATTTTCATCAGTTTTTCAGACTGAAACACAGAGCAATACTCTGTGTCAATACTCAGTGAAAAAACACTGGAATAAATGTTGTGCCTACTGATAATTTTTCATATCTTAAAATTTTTCAAGAATTAAAGCAGTCAGGAACTATCTTCCAGATTGCTGTCGCGGTGTGAGACAACTTCGCAGCACAGTCAGTGCTGCATAGCATAGTGGTGATGAAATTCCTCTCGAGGAATATAAAGTATAAAAGATCAAAAGATTTTCCTACATCTTTCTTTTAAATTAAGTTCCTTGCTGGTTTTATTTTTGTGTATTGCCTCTCAGGACGTAATACCAAATGTTGATAGTAAGATAAAAAGATACCAGTTTCCTTGTTGTTTTCTTTGTCCTATCCTATTAACAGATCTTGCTCTCAACTATTTGGGGTCCTTCTGACAGAAAAACGGGAGGGAGAAAATAAAACTTAGAAGTTTTTTCAGTCTGATCTCAATAACATAAAAAACTGGCATTGCAGTTGTCAACAGGCTGGCAAAGGTTCGGATAAAACTTTTTGGATATGTCATAAAGTAAGTTACTGGAATCCCCTCAGTCCATTCTGCATCAGTTGCTATTGACCAGACACGGTCAACATGGATGTACCTTACAGGCCATTGTTTGGATGCCCTCTGTTATGGGTTATTAACCCATATATGTTATTAGCTAGTAATTCTCTACTTGCAGATGAATATTTACAGGAGTTCTCAGTAGAAATATGTAAGGGAGTGCAGGGTTGCCTTTCTAGGATATAAAACAAAACAGTCTCTTTAGATTTGAAAGACTATTCCAATCTGTTTAAAAATAAAAAAAAAAAGAGAGAGAAAAACTCTGTCCCTCCTTTGCCACATCTACAAAGCCGAGTATGCTAACAAACCACACGCAACACTGTGAGTTGCAAACACAGCTGTTCAAAGAAAACTTAATAGCCCGAGGAGAAAGAGGACAGAATTACTAAAGTGCCTTCACAGGGTAAATTACATTTAATTTCAAGTATTTCTAGTTATTGAACAAAAGAAGAAAAATGTGGCCTGTCCTGGGCTTCCAGAGTTAGTTGCATGTTCATCTATAAGCGTAGATGCATATAGATAGCATAGATGTCCGACTATGGATTATTTGTAGACTGGGAGACATGCCTTGGTGCACTGGAGCTGAATCTGCTCCCGTTTCCCACTGAGTCGCTCTGTGCCCAGGTGCTCAGAGGGAACATGATGCTCTGCACGGTGTGAATTCCTGTGCCCGTTCATATAGCACTAATCTCGCTGCTCAGATAATCCCAGACTCTACCCCAGCAAGGATTGACAGATTAGATGCAATTACTGCTGGCAAATCAAATTACGACTTACTTATTAAAGTAAGATTTCTTTTCAAGGCTAGTGGTGTTAGGCATGTTATGTATGTTCTTCAACTTAAGTTCGTATAATTACTTTACAAATATTAATTGTTAAATTGCTTCATTAATACCTTTTGGTGAATTTTATGATATTTAGCATCATTCTGAAGGAGGAATAACTTTTATTTATCCTATCTCTTTTTTCCCTTTAGGGTCGGGGGAAGGGAATGGTTGCCTTTTGTCTGGTGGTTTGGTTTGTTTTTTTTTAAGATAAAATAGCGTCTGTGTTGTATAGAGTCCTGGAAAGACAATGATGTCACCTTAATGTTTTATAAAGGGCTTTAGTAGCATTAGAATATTACTTAAATAACCTTACAACAATTTAGAAACAACTTGCAAAACTAATTTTAAGAGGCATCTAATAAAGTTTATGAGAACCACTGCAGATTAATTAATAATAATAATAATAAAAACAACAATAGAAGAGGAAGAATTACAGGTTAATTGCCATCTAGTCATTTCCTCAGTGTAGGCTATCACAACTCTTTCTGATTTTTGTTCTCTTATTAGCTGGTATCAGTAGAACCCTGTTTTGTCATGCACATGATTTTGGTAGCAGACAGATTTCTGCATATGTATTGTTTTGTCACTTAAGAAAACAGATGTAGGACATAACATAACAATAAGCCACTAATTTACAGGTTTATTACTGTCTATTCAGAGTTGCGTATTTTCACATACAAGAACACTGAGAAGCTTACAGGCAAATTAAAACAGAAAGGGTCCTAATAAGGAAGCACTAAGCCTGTGTGAAAAAATGATGGGAAAATGCAAATAGAAACTGTACAGAAAAAATAATTTACATCAATGCTTTTATGATAAATGTGCAAACTACAAATAAACTGTGCTTGCCTTCATTGTACTCAGACATGCATCTAAGACAGGAGTTCGAAATAGCATCATTTTTTCCAAAATGATTGCTCTTCATTCTTTCAGTCTGACTACCAGCTGGATAAAGACAAGTCGATTAAGCACTCTTTGGATCATGCCTGGTATATAAAAATAGCCATACCTCACTAGTCAGGTCAAAAGTACTTCTGGTCCACTCTCCTGTCTCTGGCAATAGCCAGGACATGTGCCTAGGGAACAGATACCCCTCTGTCACTCTCTCTGCTTCCAGCAGCCTGTGGCCACTCAATTAAATAACAAGCTCAATAAATGGGTTTAATGGGCTTTTTCTTCATGAAATTGGCTAATTGCTTTTTGAATTCATATTTACTTTTAGCTTCCATACCATCTTGTGGTAATCAGTTCCACAGTACAATTACATCAACGTTCTTTTTTTCTTTTTTAAAGAAATCTGAGTGATCCTTTCTCAAATTATTTTGCAGGTATATTTCAAAGAATTCCAGAAAGGCTGTCTTGAGGTTAAAGGAAAATAAGATTTTTCAGTTCAGTGACCTGCAATTTTTATGGCCACAGTTAAGATCGTTGCCTGTCACCTTAGCAAAGGGATCAGATAAAAATTCTAAATGGCACTGTCTTCCTACGTCCTTAAAGTCCAAGCATCTTAAACCTGTGGATTGCAGAGACTGATGGTACTGATATATAACAATGAGAGAGACTTAGTGAGAATTTTGCTATGGGGAAAAAGCTGTGGTCAGAGTTTTGTCCCTTGAAGCTTCTCTGTAAAATAGCTGTTGATGTCTCTGTCCTGATATCATTGTCTGCAATTTTTATGTTTCAAAGGCTTCATTACATTTTCCCCTACATTTCATAGCATCATGCATGGAAAACTTGAAATTTCCTAGATACAGTTTATCAGAGCCTCAAGGGCCTTTATTTCATAACCTGTGTTAGCAGCCTTGAGTCACTTCCGTTACATATGAAGGTAATGCAGGTGCCATCTGGTACAATGCTGACAGGCTACAGGTGACCTGGCTTTCTTTTTTCCAATCATGTTCAGAGGAAACTAAGCACATGGTATATATTTGATACAGGCACTACTTGGGCAATAGGTTTCTGTGTACGACTGTTGATGCTGGATTTAAGTCTTTGGTATTAAATTCTGGGTTTCACTCTGATGCATAAGTTCAGCTTCTTTCCAGGCCTCACACTTCTTTTATGGCAGAATTTTATATAATTTTTTTTTCTCATCCTTTCTTGAAGTGCCTCACATTCTGAAAGTCCTGTCAGTCTCTCTGCGATGTGTTTCTTTTCCTTTTCTAGCTGCTTTCCCTTCCCTTTATGTTACATTGCTTGCAGACCTACAGTGCAAATTCTTCACTGCTTCTGCATTCTCCCTCATTCTACTTCTGGACTTTGCTTGTAGGGTCATACACATGAAGAAATATAACCTGGATGTGCAGATACGATAAGTCTGAGAAAATTGTTCTTTAACTAGAGAAGTCTTTTTTTGTTCCTCAGACTGAAAGTGAGGATAGTATTAAATTGCTAAAAAGAAGAGAGTTGCCAGCATACCCCTTCTAATCTGTGTGTACTTCATCACTATAATCCCCCAGTAAAGCTACCCTAACGGGAACGTGGCCTAAAGGAACTCCTTTAAAAGCAGTTTCTTTTCCTACTCGCACTTAATTCTAGCTTCCATGTTTCCATTTTATTCTGGGCTATTGCACTGCTTCTTCAAGTCTTCTGGGTGTTCTCTCTTATTTCTTTTTTAATTATGACCTTTGCTGATAAGCAAGTTGTGCTTGTTCATATGCTTATTTTGTCAAATGCTGCGGTGTAAAAATTAAGGTTTTTTTCAGATTCCTCAAATAGATAATTTAGAACAGCTTGATGATTATCTTGAAGAGTTACTTAAATAAAATTTGGATCTCTCTCGTGTTTTATCCTTGTCTTCTGCAAGTACAAACACAATAGAGTTCGGAGATTCTTCCATGCCACATGAAAGAAATATGCATGTTTTCAAGGACTGAGATGGCTTAGTCTTTGATATTCACATTTATGCTGTCACTTTTTTCAGAAGCACATATGAAAATGTACAAAAAATTATTGTAGACTCCTGTATTTGCAAAGACCCTAATTGTCTACGGCTTCTGAAACCTATGGCTGAAACCTTTGATTTTATCTTTTGGATACTGCTGTTATTTCTGAAAAAAAAAAAAAGCAAGTCTGAGTTTTAAAACAGTTCCTCTTTTTGTTGAACAAGAAATTTGGTAAGTATACACTTGGAAAATTCTGTGTCAGCATTTCCAATTACTAGCTATTGAAAATTTAAATTTGATGAACAAAGATAAAAGACTGAAGATTGCTACTTCAAGCTACCTTTTTTTTGCTTGCTGTTCTTGGTTATTACGTATAGAGCATTCTTTGCCTGCTAGTGATATTTTGAAGTGGAGTATTTCCAAATACCACTTCACATGTTTCAGATTTATTCTGGTTTTATTCAGTATTTTACCTAGGTAATCCCTGCTGCTTCTCAGTATTGAAGGCCTTGATCCTATAACTGACAGCATGTTAGCAGACAGCTATTGTTGCTCTGGGGAGACTGTTGAAAGCAGTGCAAGGAAAGACTAGAGATTAGAAAAATCACCTTTTAATGATAGCTACAGTATATGTCGCTATTCAAGTCCTCCAGGGATTCAGGTGCGCCTTTTCTCCCCTCCTCTCTCTCCTCAGCAGCGTTGCCCTGACCGGCTGCAGACTCTGGTTTATGCAATGTAGTTACAAATACGTGCTGAAAGCCTGCTCCAGTCACAGGCCAGCTTGTTCCAGCCCTGTCACCTTTTGCAGTGAAGGCTTGTAACCTATTCCTGAGAAATATTTTGCAGTTCTGATCTTATGTGATTGGTGTGTCCCAGCTCTTTACTTGCCTAATGAATTAAACAGAGTTCAAAATACTGGATGACTTCGTGAACCTGTATGCTGTGACATAGAGCCTGCCCTAAACCTGCTGCTGCCGGGGCAGCTTGCCCAGGTTCGGTTACACCACCCTCACAGTGCACACCCAACGGATGCACCGCTGCTCATCCCTCGTGTCACCTGAAAACCAGGTTTCGTGACGTGTCCAACAGTAGCATTCAGTTTCTTTGCAGTTTTGAGATCAAATTTGTCACTCGTGCCTGTTGATACTGCTTTTGGCACTGAACCAGCCTGAACGTTGGCCCAGACGTTGGTCCAGCTCATGCAGCTGCATTCTGCAGTGAAGCAGAAATGCTGCTCGGCTAGTGCTCACCTGTTCTCTTGTGAGACACCACCCGAGCACCATTGGTGAGACAACATCTTTACGGTAGGCTTAAGTGTAACAACTGCATTTTTGCATTCTACCACTTTAGTCTTTAACTACTGCGGGCCATGGCATATGCTGTAAGGCTCAAATACTGTAAAACTGTAAACTGCTATGTACTGCTATGCAGCACAGACATTATGACATTGCTTTACAAGTTTCCACAAACAATTTGAGTCAGCAGAAGAAGCAGTCCTGCACCCCCTCTACTGCTGGCCACCCTTTCCCATCCCCACTTAATCTGTTCTCTTGTAGAACCCAATGTTTTGTGAGACCAGGCAATGCAAAATTTAAATAATGTTGTCTGAAACTAACTATATTTATTAGTGTTATTTCATTGGAAGCTTTTGCCTGGATCTGTTCTTACAGTTGTTCCCAAGTGCAACCGCAAACACTCATGCTGGCCTAAAGGAAGGGAAAGCATGGGATTGAATGAGCACTAGCAGTGGGGGAGCAGTTTTTAGGACAACATTGGCTTATGCACGACTCAGATGCTTGTAGAACTGCTGTCTAAAGACAATGGCAAGTTTTTTGTGCTTAGAGTATAGCTGTTTTCAGGTTTTTTTTCAGGTTATCCAAGTCAAATCATGTTGCAGTTTTGGCCTATAAGGTACGATTTGGACCACGGTATATACAGAAGTAATAAAAATGAAAAGACAGTTGCTACAAGGCAGCTGCACAAAAGGTAACCAAATATTAAAAGGGGCTGAAGGTTTAGTTAAAATCTTGTGAATTATTAAAACAAAGGTTTAGAAACTACTCTCAAAGTCCCCGTGTGTTTCTTATTCAATATTCATCCAGTTTACATAGTTTTAGCACCACAGATGCTGACGCAAGAGGAGAATCAACATAATCAGTCCTCATGCCCTGGTGAGACTCTGCAAACTGACTGTGCGCAAAGACTGTAATCAGCTAATAAAACCATGGTGCACTAAAACTGGGTGCCAGTAATCTTGCTAGGGTGTTATATTTACTTAGTCTATATTGGTAGTGATCTGTAAGAGGTTTAAAGCAGCTCTCAAAGGCAGACTTGCCATTTGATTGTTGTCGGGAAGCAAGAACGAACGTTTGTATGAATAAATACTGAAAAAGGTTACCTGGTATGTTTGATGCTATGGGTGCTGCTGGATCGGCAGATGACATTAATGCTATGGAAATCTACCATTGGTACACAAAATTTATGAAGGAGTGTCCATCAGGACAACTTTGTCTGCATGAATTTAAACACGTCCTGGATCTACACGGACTTACTCCAGAAGCTAACAGCTATGTTGAACAAGTATTTCACACGTTTGACATGGATAAGGTAAGAATTCATTCTTAACTTGCTGGCTTTCTAATGGCTGTATCATTTGATGCATTTAGCGACATGTCTCGGGAGGTTGGCAATGCTGACTGTTCACAGGTGATTCAACAGAAAACTACAGGCAAATAAACGTGAGTGGCAGGCAAACAATTTTGAATGCTCTGTTCCTAGTACATTTTGCCATTTTGAAAATTGTGTACAGTCATTCTAATACACGTTGAATAGTTTCTCATCTTTGAAACATGGACTTTTATTATTATTTTCAGTGTGTGTTAATAATTGGAAGTTTTATTTACATAACTCTGCTTGAAAAATCTTTTTTAAAGCAGTAAGTGTTTGGCTGGGTCCATAGGTATTAATGCTTTAAGAATATGCAACATAGACACAGTATGATTTCTTCTGCCACTAAATAAAATATTGCTGGATTCATTCCAAGCACCTTCTGTGGCTTAGCTTAGTATCAGTCAATCCCCCTTTTCCAAAGATACATCTGTCTGGTTTTAATCCATCATCCCAGTTTTACTGCTTAACATCCTAGGTCATCCCAAAGGCATCCAGCGGCTGTTAGTTACATTGCTGTCTTATGTTCTTCCAACTCGCTGTTCATACAGGTTCCTTCTAGCCATGAGACCCATCCAGAAGACTGTGCCTTGTTATTTTCCCCTTAAGCCAAAATAACACTTTCTATCAAACGCTACAAAAGAAGTGGAGAGTCATCTGTAATCCCTACAAAAGTGTTCTTGACTGAAATAAGGTGTAGGTTGAATTGTCACACAATCAAAGTCTGCTTCCAGCTAATAGAACAAATGGGCCCATCATGGTATAAAAACTTATTTTTAAAAAAAAAAAAAAAGTGTTCTCTACCCAATGAGTCATTGATCTCAATGAATTCAGAGATGTAATGAAAAATGTGTTATTCCATTACATGAATGACTTTAGTGGCAGGTTAGAACTGGTCGAAATTGTAGCCAGAAATGCTCCAGACAGTTTCAATTTCCAGAAATGGCCTTTCTGTTCTTTATTATGAAATGAATTATATTTGTTTCAGAAACTGCTGAGAGTATAAGGTACTTTGTGTGTTTTTACATCCAACCTTTAACTTCTTGTATGGTGCCCAGTAGGCTAAGAATTCCCAGAGTCAGTACCTTTGTTACACCGTTTTCTTGTTATCCCCAATTCAGCTTGCTTTTTTGGTATTATGTAATTCTTGCTTACATAACCTTCAAGTAGTGTTCCTATAAAATCAGGCTCATCGCCTGATGCTCCCTTCTTCTCCCCACCAATTACCAGATGGTTAAATATACTGGCATTTGATTAAGTAGCACCACCTAACTCAATAAATGTGCTAATTACAGATGATGAGCAAGCTTCTAGTCCATAAACATGGAATCTGGCAGAAATTGTCAACTTACTGTCTTCTTTTCAATTAATAAATCGACGCATTATGTTCCCCAGTAAAGCTTTATCAATGCTAACTTTCTTGGGTAACACACATGGACAGTGTCTGAGCTCATCTAAGGGCTTTTTCAATTTAGCTTTAATGTGTACTGCAAAAAGCCCTTGACACTTCAGTGCTCTTGAAAAATATTTGGAAATATTTCCAAAATTTATTTTAGACAAATACTTTCAAAGCAGCTAGTGACTTGAGGATGTTTCAGAAAATTGAGCCTGCAGCTGGTTTTAGTTCTCTTCAGAAAACTGGAATGTGAAATAAACACATCATGAAAATCAGGCTTCTGTGCAGGACCAACTACAGGCATAGGGAAATTGAGTCATGCTATGAGATAACAGGGTGTGGAAAGGGAAGAAGAAAGTACCCTTGAAATAGTTTTGCGCCAACAAAAATGCCTAGGAGAATTTGCCACTACTGCTGATATTGGTCTATATATTTGAAAATATCTATTGTACTCAGTCAATGGTGCATCCAGTACAGGAAGAGAGTGCAGAATAAATTAGATACAAACTTTCAGGGCATGATTGCTCTTTACCACCTTACCCCACTCAGCTTTCTCTATTATTCGTAGTCTTTGTAATACTATGTGTTATCAAAACTGTAACAGTTTTCTTCACTTGTTTGTATTACTTACAGTGTTGAGAATGTGCATATAGATGCTGATATTGGCTTTTTATATACTTCAAGAATACTTTTCTATATCTAGGTTATTTAGAGTACCTTTATGTAAGGAAAAAAATATTTTGCAAAAGTAGCTAGTCACTCTGTATGAAGACAAGCCTTAGTGAACCTGGAACCTGTCTAAATGGGGAAAGAGCTCCAAACCAAAAAGGTGGGGAGCTTTTGGGGGTTTTTGTTTTGGGGGGTTTTTTTGGAGGGGGCAGTGGGTGTCTTTTGGTTGTTTTTTTACAAGTTACTAATCACAGGGCCTCCCTCCCAGTCCAAATGGCTTAGCACCCAGGGAGTAGCTTGCTCAAGTTATCTGATGAATATTAAGACATATGCCTTAAACTTGTCAGGTTACACACACATCAGAGTTTGACTGTTACATAGTCCTATCCATCAATCTGTGATCCCCTTCTCCTGTTTCCCCATAACTTTTTAATCAATTGGCATATTCAATGAAATTTCAAAGAGCAGGCATTTCAGCTAATTAGTTCCTAAAATTTTCATAAAAATTGGCAGCTGGGTCACAGGGACATGCCCAGAATGAATGCCCCACTCATGCAGTATTCAGTTTTTATTCATTGTCTAAAGCAACAGCTGGCTGGCAAAATAATCAGGCACTTGTTTCCTTTTGCCTGGTGAGGATACAGGGTGGAGCTGAGGTACTAGGGTGTGGAGATTTAGGGGACAAAAGACAGAGTCTGTACAAATCTAGGCTTTTGTTTTGCTGTTCCCAGAAGAGCTTGTTTAATTGATGTTCCATAATAGACAGAAAAAGATGTTTCAATATTTTATCCGTTTGGAAGTCTTCCCCCCATTTTAATGAAATTAAACAATGATTTGGTCTTTAGGGCTTCATAAAATCCACTATAAAACTGCGTATGCTAGGTCTATAACCTCATTATTTAATAATGAGGTCCTGCTAAAGATCTGATATTCATTTCCAGTTCTGCAAGATGTTGTAACAATCCTCCATTAGCTACTGTAATCTGAGGCATAGATTTTATTGTATATTTTCTTAATTGAGCTGTTGCAGCAATAGGCCCAGGAGAAGTTATTTAGAAGGCAGGACTGGAATGGCACATTTAGTATAGTCATATACCTGGGATTGTATAGTCTGTATCCTTTTGCATAAGGATACCATGAAGAACGTGGCATCTGCTCCCAGATAAAAAGGCTGGCAAGTTTTTCTCCTTGTCCAAACTATTTGTATAATTTAGTGGCTGAAAAGGCTTAAACACTTAGAGAAATGAATCAAATGAACCAGAATGTTTTACCTGAATGTTTTACTTTTTCCTTTTCAATAATAGGAAAAAAAAATCTATTTTTGATGAAATAGCAACAGTATAATTTTTAATGAAATGGCAACAGTATAACTACAAGTTTCAGATACAACATATAGCACCTAGATAAGATGTAGGTCAGTTTTATTTTTCTCCTGCCTTGAATAAAGTCTTGTGAGAGCCTCACTGAAAAACCTGTGGCAAACGAGGACCAGGACTTCTCAAGCCATATGTCAGGATTTCATAAGCTTCCCCTTTGGGATTCACACCGCGTCTGTTTAGTTTGATATGATGTGTATATTTATCTGTTGTAATGTATGTTTCCTGTGAAGTCATTCTATGGGGCTTCAGGCTGGCTTAGGGAACCAATCTACATAAGAAGAAGAATGAGCTGTTGGCATACCAGCTTGCCAAGAGGAACACATATGGGATTTTTATGGCTTGGCACCGGCTTTCTCTGTAACAGTATCCTCATACTCTTCTTGATCATTCTGACTATATCGACACTTCTCTAACAAGAGCATGACTTATGTGTAGTACGATCAAAATGTATTTGTCTTCTGGATTCTGGTCTTAATACAGAAATCCAGCTCAAGATTTTTAGCAGAGTCTTAATACAGAAATCCATCTTAGCAGAGCTGAAGGTTTGTATTTCAAGATGACTCAGCTCTTCACAGGTTACATGAACCAAGTCTCTTCAGCCTCCCTTATACTTGGAATAACAACCTACCTGATTTGGTCAGCGGAAACTATTTAACTCTTTCTTAACAGAAAAAGCAGAATTTTTTTTTTTTTTGAGAAAGAAACTACACATAAGTCAAGGTTCTGAACTGTCATAACATCTTGTCCACTACAATGCAATTACATTTTCAAGTTGAAAACTGCAGGGTTAGTTTTCTCTTTTTTTTCTGAAGTCTATATGGTTTTTTCCTTCTGTTAGAGGATCAGATTTTGTCTACTGCCGTGATGGTAAAAATCATTGCCAGATCTTTGACATTACTGGATAAGGAAAAGAATTTGGGATCTAATCTCTTGCAGCATGTATTTGGCATTTAGGAACTGAGATTTCAAGCAAATAGCAGACTTTGGTGTGCTGCAAGCTTCTCCCTGAACCTGAAATTGCTGAAGGTGCCTCTATCAGCTTCCAGTTTCTATGATACTGAAAGTGCCATGCTTTGAGTATTCAAATTTCTATCACTGTATTATCTGAAAACCCATCACCGAGGCTGTGTGAACAGAACGTACGTGTTAAGTGTATTATGCAAATGAAGCAATATGGTTACTTCTTAGTGCCTCCCCATGCTTTTACTGTTTCAGAATTATATAAATAAGGACATGTTCCTAGTTCTTTTTACCTTAAAATTGTATGAAAGGTATTTATCACATGCTTAGTTTAGACGGGATGNTCAGCCGGCTATCAACCAGCAGTCAAATTCAAAGTATGTAATTTTGATTGGAGAGTCATGAAGAGTCTGCCTTCAGTTAAGAAGTTCCCTTCCTGAATTTCACTAGCTCTGATTTACATCCTTTCCTCAGGTTCTGATCTGTGAATTTCACCAGTTTTTGTATTTAAATAACCTGATGTTTCCTGTGAGAGATTATCAGAGCATTTGTTTTCAATGCTAATGTTATGATACTGTATGGTCTGTTTATATATTATCTTCCTTCAGCTGGATGAACACTTACTGGCACACACCAGAGTCACCATACACATCACTAATATTTTGCAGGATTTATGATTCTTCCTGTTTTCCAAGGGGCTGATTGCAAAGCCCTCCAAACAAAGCACAGCAACACCATTTCACAGTTTGGGAAGAGTTCAAAGTCATCTTAGCCAGACCATTTTTAGTGCAGAGCATTGTAAGTTTAGCAAGAGCACCAAGCCTGCAAACCTGACATAGGATCTTGCACAACGTGAGCACAGATTTCATGTTTTGTCTTCAAGAGAACCCCTGCAGAAGCAGGTTCAGCCCTGGGAACACGCTGAGGTGTTGAGGTAGCTCTGGCCAGAGAGAAGCACCCACCTATTGATAAGCCTGCTTGAGTTCAAAAGGTCACAAAGGAAGATCCTGTGGAGTTTCTATTTTTGCCTAATCCAGATCTGCAGGGATCTTTAAGAGGTTTATGGTAGTTTTACAGGTCCTGGTTTGTTGGTGAATTCCAGCTGGAGGTGAGCCCAGGACCATAAGAGCACTGCACAAAGGCAAACAGTGTGGCATGGATTGAAAGGAAAGGCAAATGGTGCTATGGGTGCTGGGGAATCAGCTGATGATTTTGCTGCAATAGAAAACAGTAAATGGTACCAGAAATTTATGAACCATTGCCCCTCGGGGCAACTTACTCTCTATGAGTTTAAGACAATACTGGGTTTACGTGATATGAACCCTCAGGCAAATAAGTATGTTGAGCAGCTGTTTCGCATCTTTGACAAGAATCAGGTAAGAAATTTTCTTGGACTGTTTTTGTCATGAAATGTATGTGTTAGCATGAACAGTAGAGGACTTTGGCCTAGTGATATCAAATAAGAAGCGTTAGGTAACCAGGAATTGGGTTTTTTTCCTCATTAATTTCCACCAGCTGTGCAGCATTATTTAAACTGAGAAAACTGGATTTGTTGGACTCTTTCCAATGTCATTTAGGTTGTTTAAGAGAAGACCTCTTCAAAAATCTACTAAACAAGTTTGATTCCTTGTAGGTGGGGCTGGACAAGAGTCTTAAAAACCTCATGTTCCCCCCTTTCACCCCTGGAAGGTTGTGTGAATATTTCTGTCTGCATTCTCATCTTAAAAAATTATTTTCCGCACCATTTCCAAAGCAAGGTCTCTTCAGATCTATTGAGCTGCATTTTCGGACAGTTACGATGAATCTAATTTTTTTTTCCCTTTATTTTATTACCACCATTTTTATTCTTATTTGGAAAGTTTGTAAAAGAGTAATATACTAGACTTACTTCCCTACCCACCCCTTAAAAAAAGCAACTTTTAAAGCTGAGCAGTGGAAGGAAGGTAGACTTGAATTATTGCATAGCTCAGAAATGAGAAGACCGTGTTACTTCTAAAAGATAAATGGAAAGAATCAAGAAATGCAGTGGAAGAAGTACAGTCAAAAAACGGGAATAGGCAAAATAAGATCAGTAGATACCAGCCTTCCAGGAGGGGGAAGAAATAAGCAAAATGTTAATTTGACTTTTTGGTTTTTTGTGTTACAAAATTAAGGCACAAGTATAAAGAGATGGAAATAAATGTTCAAAGAGTGGAAGGAGGAAAGAGTGTCTCATTCCTTCTTCTTACATTAACTGAAACCCTATCAGAACCAAAATGCAAGCTGTGGAGAAAAAGTGTTGAAAAGACAGTTAAAATCTTAGCAACAGATTCATTTTCCATCAGCAACAGAGCTGATGATACTTGGACAAAAACAACATATGGGAATACATGTGGTAGTTTGTGCAGCTGCAGTAAGAGGGAGAAGAAGAGGTTGGCATTGGCGGCCACAAGATCCAGCTCCTTGGGGGTCTCTCTGCAGAGCCTGCCTCTCCCCCTGGCCCAGAAAAGTGCTTGGACAGGAATTACTAGACAGAAATATTGCTGTGCTCTTTAGCAACCACAACAAACCCTTGCCTTGCTAACCGGAGCCACTAGGAGATGCAAGTTGCTCAGTGTCTGCTTGGTTTGGGAAAGACTTCAGGCACCACGAAGGAGAACATCTCCAATCAAAACAACGGTGCCTAATTAGGGAAGACAGCCTCTCTTTTTAATTAAATGTTTACTGATGTCTCTCTCTATTGGCTTGGTTTTCCCTCTTCCAAAATGCTTAATTTCGCATTTTATTGCTGGTAGGAAAGGAAGAAAAGAAAAAAAAAAAAAGAAAAATGATGCTTTAATACCCAAAGTTCTCCCAAACAGCTGTGCTGCATAGGCAGATAAAAACAGGAAGCTAGGATTTAGAGTTGTTTAAAGATCTATATGTAACATTATTAATTGGAAAAATCCAATTTGTCTAAGCTGAAATCCTTAATGAAAACAGCCTGTGGCATCCAAATGTCATTGGGGTAGGGGTTAATTCAGAGATATTACCCTCAACACAAAGGTTTGGGGGGCTTTTGAAAGAGGAATTTATTAACTTAAATCACTTTTTATAAATTTAAACTAATGGTACCTTACAGATGGTTGAAAGCCAAGTATTTAAAACATTTTCAAAATTAAGTATTTGGGGGGCAGGGGCGGTGTGTGTCGTGTGTCCCCCCGCCCCCTTCCTCTCCAGATTATCAGCATGCAAAAGTTCAGGGGCTTCTTTTCTTTTTATTTCTCCCAGTTGGAGTCAGGACATTTCATTGGCCTCTCAGATCTTCCCTGGGTGAGAGGACTCTTTCCCTTCCTTTCTAACAAGACCACTTAAAAGTAACTGTTAAAAGTAACAGTTTAACAGTCATGACACTGCCTCTCTGTCCTCCATCAGAGGTTGTTGGTCCCACTTGCAGTGCCCTGATGCCCACAAGGCAAGGCACAGCCCAAGCTCTTGCCAACCCCGAGCTCAGGAAAATCAGTGAATTTGCAATAGCTACAAAAAGAAAGTATTCCTGACTTATCCTCCTGACAAAGGAGAATGCATCTCTTTGGCAGATAAAAATCTTGATGAAAATAACAGCTTCAGGAGTGGGCGCCCATTGCGTTTAACTCCAAATAGAAAACATAAAGTTTGTATCTCCGAGCACTTCCCATAATCATTGAAATGAAAACAACTGCACTACAAATGGTTCTGTGGGAAGTATAAGACTTGTAATTTCATTATGCATGGTCTGCTGGTTATTTATAGATATGGGTGTGCTGTAGAATGTGTGGTTAACAACACCCACAAAATCACATCTGTAAGTGGTTGGTTTAACGGCAAAAAAAGCCTAGGCTAGACTGTGCACAACAAAGATAAGCAAAATTGCTTATCTCATCACCAGGACATATATCATTGTGCTACACTCATAGTGTAGTACAAGAAGGAATTGGACATAATAGGCTTTATAGATGTATTTTTAAATGGTCACTGCCTTCTGTTTCTGTTTTAAATCCACACACAAACCCAAGGAATTCATTGCTTGTAGAAACATAGTAGCAGACAAGTACATAGTCCCACTGTTGCTTGTTTGTATCTTTTTCTTAAGTCCCAGAATATTGTACAGACTCCAGAAAGCTTCTTGGCATCCCTAGTGTAGATCTCAATAGATACTGTAATTTTGTCTTCATCTTTTAGCATCAGTTCAGTTTGCTACAGATAGCTCATTTGGAATTGCTTCACTGGGCTTCCTATAAACAAACTAGTCTCTATATCCATTGTTTCAGGGTTCTTCGAAATGGCTTTGCTATATTAATTTCACCAGTTCAGCTCCACATTATTATGAATTTTTCTATTTTTATTCACAAAAGTAGAAATGTTCCATTGCCGTTGGCTTCAGGAACTGGTGATTTCTGCAGAATTTCTACTAACTCAGCACCTGCTTTGTCTGTGAGTGTATTAAGTGCTGTCAAACTATGCAGCGGGTTATAAATTTTAGCCTTTTTGTGCTCCATAAAACTCACCTTCCTTTTTTTGACAGGTGTAATATCAGCTATTATATACTACTCCAGTCCCCCACTAGGAGTGAGGGATGCTGTGAGACTGAAGTATAAATCAGATCACTTTTTCCCCAGGCATTTTTGCTGTCTTTTACAGGTATTTTAGTTATTGTTATTGAAGTAAAGGGATCACAGGTATTAAATTAAAGTTGGAATGATTTTCAAGTAACATTCTCTTGTAAGTTTTTTACCAGAATGTACGATATCTGACAAAAAACTGACTTCTAAGGCCCCATCTTCCAGTCAGTGCAGTGGTCTCTCCTGTGCCTCAGTCGCCATGGGTACACTTCCCCAAGACTTGCTATTTGGAAGCAAGTAGCAGTAGTGTGGGTTTTGGTGGGAGGGGACAGGGGATTAGGAGGGAGGGGAGAGGGATCAGTAGATGTGAGCAACTCCCAAGCTCCCAATGCCCAAGTAGGATCCTGTGAACAGCATTTGCACAAGGTCACGTGAAGAGATGCGAGAGCGCTGTCATTTCCCAGTGGAAGAGATAAAAGAGGAAAGATGACTAGCAGTGGATGAGCTACTGATGGACAATTCTTACCTGAGCATATCATGTAGAGTTTGCAGCCTGCCTAAGTCATGTTCGTGGTGCCCTGACACAATGGTGTTTGACACCATGACTGGTCATTGCTTTAAGAGCAGGGCATGATGGCTGAAGAAGAAAATTCAGGATTTTTGTCAGACTGTGCATACCCAAGAGGTTTGTCTGCTTATTTCCTTTCACCTCCCTTGTCCTCGCTTCCTTTTCACTCACCCCCACTGCTCCAGCCAGCACTCACCTGCAGATGAGATGCCTGCACGAGATGTGTCCCCCTCTCCCTCAGTCACTGGGATCACACAGCAGCTCTAGGGCTCAGAGGTGGTCTCTGGGGGAAAGGCAACACACCAACCTGTGTATGTACCTGCTATATGGGCTTGGCCTGCTGAACCAGTTTTGGCTAAACCCACAGCAATGTCTGTATCTTTCTGTTTAATCTTCCAAAGTTCATGTGCACTTGAGGAGTGTTCAAGCCTTTTTACTTGTACGCCACATTTGGAAGTATATGATTTTAAACTTAACTATGTCCTTGTGGAGAGAGCTGTAGCATAGCCCGTTAAGAGTATGGGAGTCCTTCTCAAAAATTGACTTGATCCTGTAAGATATTGATTGCTCTCTGGCTTAAGTTGGGCTGGAGGGAGGTTGCCATTTTTCATGAGGCACTCAGCACCTCACAGGGCTGTGCTCTTTAACTCCACCGTTAATGAAAAAGATAAGTGAGTGGGAGTGTCTTGTTCCTGCGTCTCTAACATCCTATTGTTTTACACTGGTATTTATAGCTCCAAACTTGCCTGTGCTACAGTAATGCTCCTGAGTCGCTCATCTCCTTGTATAGAAGTTAATCAGTACAGAAGTATTATTGATACTTAACCCCTTCCCTGACCTTACAGAGGAAGAAGGAATTTAGTTCCTGGAAGCTGTAAAATAAAAGGCAGGATTACATCACTGACCAACAGCAAGGAACCTTGTATTTAATTCACTTATCGGACCAAGGTGATTCTTGTAAATGGAGTTATTGTAAAAGATTCCTCTTCCGCTCAGGTTCTGTCATGAGACTGGTGACCAAAATTGTGTGTTTTATCTGGGGACCCGTGCTGAGAGGGGGGAAATAGGATGCGATTGCACACAAATACAAGCTACCACATAGCATATTCATGATAAGAAGTGCCTCGAGAAGGAGTCCTAAGGGCTCTGCCTTTAAAAGGCTTAATCCACCTACAACAGAGAGAATGTAATAATGGGCATGTCTGTTTGTACTCTCAACATTTTCCATCCTTATTTACAGCATAAATTATAGCTATTCCTTACAGTCAAACCAGGATTAGACTTTTACGTGCTGATAATGCTTTGCATATAATTCAAAGTGAACCACTTTGAGGACCTCTTCGTTTTTCTAATACATGTTTGTAGTCAGTGGGAGAGTCTGGATTTTCATGAACTGTAATTTGAGCATGGCTCTCTTTACTTCTACTTTAGCCACATTCCAAAATCCCATCTGGTTTAGAAATGGGCATTAAAGGTAATCTCACATGAGTACAGATAGTCACTAAATGAAAATAGAAACTTACACTGTAAGAGGTTAACCGTGGCCATTTAAATGCAGTATTTGTCTGAGTTCTGGTCATGAGCAAGACTCTGAGCCTGAGAGATATATAAAAGTGAACAGACAAACAAGAGACACTTTCTGCATAGTAACATGGGCACAAAAGAATCATTACCAGGTGATGCCCTGCCCCAGGGATGGACCATTATCACAGCAAATTTGTGAGAGAATGCCCATCTGGGCAACTTTTCACAAATTCAAGAAACTCCTGGGTCTGCAAGGGCTGGATCCAAAGGGAGATATATACATTAAACGAGTGTTTGATGTCTTTGATCTGAACCAGGTAAACCTTTTCTTTATTTCTTTAATCTCATACTATTGCTTTGTTTGTGAGTTGTAGCCTGCAGGCTCCTCTTTCTGCTCTGCTCACAAAACTGGTATTGTGGACAGGATTGCCATTATGGTGCATTAGAGGTGAAGAAGTGGGACTGTGCTTTGAGGGCTTTGAGTAGGGATCTTGTTAGTACTTTCCAGGGGCACCTAAAAAATGTCAAGAAACAATTCTGAAAATGAGATCTAATTTGCAGTTCCCTGGTTATTCTTCTATCCTTTGCTTGTCCTGCGCTTGTATGTAAGCATACGAAAACATTGGTATGCTCAAATACAAAGTTAATAAGTTTTTACAGCAATGTTAGACAGAGAGAAAAATACGGTCTGCACTTAATCGATGATGAAGTGCAGTGTAGATAAACAGATTTGTCCAAAGTACTATATTGAACCTGTGGCAGAGAGGAAAATGTAACTCAGATGAGGAGATAACACACGGTGCCCAAATTATAAGACCAAACAGCCTACCAAATGAAGAGGTGAAGCAGCTTCTCCAGGCTAATTTATGCTCCCTGCTACTGCTTGTGATTGCAATCAGCTCTCCGTAATATAGCTGGCTCCTAGACAGACAATATGTATTTTCCTTAAGTGTAGAGACAAGGCCAAAGCCATGGTCATCTGGTACTTGTGTGTAGCACCTTTCACTAGGTGTAGAAGACCTTAGACCATCTGGTTGTGGAGGAAGAGGGCAAAAGACAGAGAATCTAACAACTGACAGACTGGCAGACAAGCGTGGGCTATTTTCTAGGTCTGTCTTGAGCGCTGCCTCATGCTCGTAAGGTCCTGGAGCTGGCCACCTTGAGCCCTCCACTCACTGCAATGCTGGAGTGGTCCAGGCCGCTGCCTGTCAGCACACGCTCTGCGGATTTGTGAAACCTTCAGATCTGTGAGACCTTCAGATTCTGGATTAATGTAAAAGTGAGGAGAGTGGAATAAAAGCAGGTTTCAGAAAAAGCATTTGCTCCCCTTCAGTTGCTGTGGCCAAACACACTTAAGACAAAATGGGAACCCTCTGCTAATTGTTGCTTCTCTATCTGGTGTTTCAGAGTTGTGTCACCCTGCTCTGCAGGCTGTCATCACCCTTACATATGAAGCAGTCAAGTTGCCAGATAGCAAAGCAACTTTTCCCATGAGAAGTAGAGGGCAGATGCTTGGGGGGACTTAATACATGTGTTTTAAATGTAGAGGGACAATATATATAGTGTGGAGGACAAAGGCAGGAGGAGCTGCACCAGGACTGTCAGCTGGAGAACATGCTGTCTTTTCAGCATGGCTTTCAGGATCACCATCCTGAAAGATCTCAGCTGCTTCATCTGTGTGACTGAACTTCCTCTTTTACCAGGAACTTTCTTACTGCATCTTTCTGAACTTTACCTTATCATTGTCTTCATCCTCACCTTCCTCAGATGAACCAAGATCAACCAAGGCTAATGGATGGAAAACAGGGTAATGGCCAGGAATTGAGTCTCACAGAAAAACTGCTTCATCACCCATCATCTTGCTAACCATCACACCTTTCAGGAACACATCTTTGGGGGACAGCAGAGTATAGCTGTATAGTCAATACAAGAGAAAGCATTTCCCCCTACTGTCTTCTCCCATGTCTCTATTTTATAATGCACACAGACGAACAAGGGGTGGCCTGCTTGATAACAGCAAACTGGGTGGGTTGGAAGAGCAGTCCCTCCACCGGAGAAGGCCATCTGTGTCCAGCACCTCACCATCTGCCAGACAGGGACTGGGCCACTCAAGCATAGCGTATCTATGCATTTGTCAGCCTTCACAGCTAAGGTCTTTTCCAAACTATCACATGCATGGCCATTGACAGAAATTGTGATCCCTGAACCCTCTTGGAGGGTCTTAGCATAGCACCTCTTCCAATCCCTATAGATAACCTTTTTTTTTTTTTTTCTCTGGTGTTTCATACCTAGGTTTGCTGAAAATTTCAGCTCTCTGTGTAGTGTGGAGTTGAGCTGTGGTTACAGCAAGAAGATCCCAACCTGTAGATTAGCTTCCAAGCTAAAAGAATAAGGGGGGAGGGGGGGGAACAAAACAGAAAAACAAAGAGGAATGGGTATTAAATAATACAGCAGCTGGGAATCAAGCTAGAGCGTACCAAAGCTCAGAAATCTATGCTGATCACTAGCCTGTGAGCATTTCTAAAGGTATGTTAGGTACTGAGAGGATCAACCGTGCTAGGGAAGGATGTCAGGCAAACAAAACTAAATCTGGCATATTTGAGACCAGCAGAGATTTCTATTCAGAATAAAAATGGAAAGGAACAATTTAACATGTAAGATTTATATCCTGAGCCCATGACAACTTTTTACAGAGCTTTAGAGATTTATTGTATTTTAATCTTTATTCAGTATAATGATTGCATTTCTGATACCATACAGCCTTTGTTTCTTTTTCTAACATTGTTAACAGCACTCTGTTTTCATAAGTTTAATTTTTTTTTTCCCTTTATCACCAAGACCAATGACCACTATTTTTAAGGTATACTTTTAGAAATAACAAGCATCAATCAAACACTTTTCAAGTACATGGCTATGATGCTTTTTATGTGGGAATAAAGTGGCAACAGACCAGCCTCTCAGGGCAGAAGAAAGGGACATTGTATGTTATTGATGAGGTAAAATAAGAGGATCTCCTTATTCCATATGCTCACTTTTTGTCCTATACCCTTTCTACAGCTTTTTCTCCTCCCTGGGGTTTTTGGCAGAAATGTAGGCTTTGATCCTGAAAAGGGCTTTTAGTTAAGTACAGATGTGTGAAAAGTGGTCAATGATGGCTGACTGGGAGTATCACACTGTGGGCTCTGAAATGGCAGCTATGATTGTACAAATAAGGGGTCATTATCCTTCCATGACATTATGTAGAACATTTAGGCACTGTGGAATATTAAACAGATGATAATCTTTCATCTCCAAAGATGGATGCAAGTGGTTGCATGCATAACGCACCAATTCAGAAATAATTTGGTCATTTGAGTTTTTGCTTACATTCAGTTTCCTTCAGTACTTTAGCAATTTCTCAGGTTTGTAGATCAAACTTTTACTTCCTTTGCTATTGTATTCTTGTCTGTTTGTTGCTTTCTAATAAAGGGGCCATTATCCCAGTGAGTGGTGAAGTATACCAAACTTCTTGATAGAAATTATCTCCTTCCTCTTAATAGTACCCTTTATACAGAAGTGCTGTTTAGCTAGACAGCTAGCAAACTTGAACCTTCTTCCATGTTTCCCCAGCTGACTTTTATAGATATATGACCTGATTTTTCCTTATCTAATTTTTTGTGGCCAGGCAATACCATGGTTTAATAGTAGGGCTTTTACAGTTTAAAATTGTTATGACTTCTATTGCTGAAGCTTATATATAAAAGCATGTATTTTGGGAACTAGTTTACAGTTGATCTAAATCTAAAAAAACTCATTCTGGAAAACTTAAGTCATTTAATAAGGTCTTCTACTCTCAGCATAAAATATATTTTTCTCATTTAGGATTCTGTTTTCTCACAAATAGGAATCTGCTCAGAGAGCTGTGCTAAAGTGTTAGGTGTGAGATTAATCTACATTTCCAATTATAGCAGCCTAATGCTCCTGGAGTTAAGTTGGGGTCATCCATGCTTGGAAGTATTCTATCATAGAATAAGAAGATAAAGCACTCTTAAAAGGTGCATAGACTTTCTCATTTGTGTTTCATGTATGCCTGGTTTAAAATCTTTAGCAGGTAAGGTGTGGAATATTAACTTCACAGGATGCCAATGGGACTTGGGGGTGGGGGGAGGTAATTACAGTTGTGAATTGCATTTCATGTCCTTGTTAGCCTTCTTGCTCCCAGCTGAAGTCTGTTACAGACATCCCTCTCCTACTTAGGATTTCCATTTTTAAAAAAACAACTTGCCCATAAACTGGAAACAGTTAAAAAGGAATTGTGGCAGCGTGGTAGGTTTTTTTGACACTTTGTGATAGATTGAAAGCCTAGGCGAAGGTTGTTGCACTCAAGTCATCCATACAAATACCAGCAAGAATTCAGCTTCAAGCCAAACCTTACCATTCCCTGGATTTCTTTAGGTTGGAAATAATAGAGTAGTTCAGCTCCCTGCTCATGGAAATGACTGTGGTCAGTGGACGTACAACAGGGAGGGGGACATCTTCACAGCACAATTCAATGTCATGTAGAGATTGAGGTTACCTCTGGTCTTGGCAGCAGGCAGACCATGTAAGCTCAGAGCACTGCACTAATTTACCGTGCCAAAGAGGCAATGCTACTGCGGCTGTACGGCTTCTTGGACTCGGTTATCTTGCGTGTTTATATGTGGCAGAGCATAGGACTGTATGGGTATTCACACCTCTGGCTGAACAGAGTGCACCTGTTCAATGTATAAAAGCTGTTTCCAGTCAGTGCCTGTTTCTGTTGGAGATTAGTGACATAGGCTATGTCCTAAAAGCTTTCTTCTCGGGAACATAGTAAATAAATGCTAACCATTTCTAGTATCTCTTGTGCAGACCACCAGCCGTTTCATAATTAAATGACCTTATACACCAAGTATGCAGATGTCTTTAATTTTTCCATGTTTCTTAAAAGCAAGGGTCTGCATCAAGACTTTTCATCCTTTCCTTGACCTCTGTGGGATGCCTTGCTAATAATTAAATAAACAAACAAACAAATAAATAGGCTAGTGAAGTTTGAAAGTTGTTCTTCATCACTCTTGGCATCAGTGAAAAATAAAGATGCTGAACATTCAGAACTGTAATTGCAAAGTTAACTTTCCTTGAGATTATCACGAGGAGTGCAGGACGTAGCATTTAAGCAAACATTTTAATCATGACTCATACATCAATACTTGTAAGCATTATTTATACAACGGCATTGGCAGTACAATACATGGTGGGTTTATCTTTTGCCACAGCTTTCCAACGAAAACCTTAAAAATAATGTTTTTATTAAAATACAAGTGCAACAGAGTTCATTTTTGAAAAGATTCCATTTATTAGGTCATTTTAGGGAAAAATTATCTCAGTCTTCTTCACCCTTCAGCTATTTGTAATACAAAAATGAAAAAGCTGCAGTCACATAGAAGTAAGCTGAATTCCTCCTCTTTTTTTATTCCCTCTGCATCTCAGTCCACACATAACTGTCATGCAGTCCTAGTTCATGCAGCCTACTGATGAATTTTAGAGATGAAACAGTTATGTTTATCTAAAATACTTGAGTAGTTGCCAAGTATACTGATGTGTATTTGTTTTTCTGTGAGAATATGTATCATATTTCAGAGACAGTATTTCCTTCAAAATGAGGTTACACCAATGTTAAAAGAGAAAGCATATCTAGAAAAATAATGCCTGGTGTATCCATAATATATTGGAAGTGTTAGTTTCTGTTAAACAGAACTAAGGAAACACTCTATAGTCAGCACTACTACTATTTAATATTTATTCTGAAAAATCTTCTTTCTTTAAGTCAGAAACCCAGATCATTGTCATCCACTTTCACTGGCTTGCAGATAGGTTTTGCCACCACTAAAAATAAAAACTGAACACTGTAAGGATTGATTGATTGATTGGGTTCTTATGACCTGTGAAGGACAAAATTTGCATAGTCATTTAACATGTGNCCCCCCCGAAAAATAAGAGTTTCCCTTCACTCCTCATACTTTGCACAATGCTGAGAAGTGTTGAGAGGCACACCACCATTCCTTTTTTCCTCACCCTAGCTCCTTCCCCCCTGTCCTGCTGTGTCTTTATAGTTCCAATTTTCAGGTAGACTTTTCATCATCTGATTCTGCGTTCTGACTATAAATAGATGTTATCCTCTTTGGTTGTAGGGTCATGAATGGGATTAGCCAAGTATATCTTCTCAGGTATTGTAGTAGAAGGAAATGTGAATTATTTGGCCATTAAATTCTCTGTGAAAGCAGTGGTTAGAATCATAGAATCATAGAATCATTAAGGTTGGAAAAGACCTCTAAGGTCATCGAGTCCAACCGTCNGCACAATTCAATGTCATGTAGAGATTGAGGTTACCTCTGGTCTTGGCAGCAGGCAGACCATGTAAGCTCAGAGCACTGCACTAATTTACCGTGCCAAAGAGGCAATGCTACTGCGGCTGTACGGCTTCTTGGACTCGGTTATCTTGCGTGTTTATATGTGGCAGAGCATAGGACTGTATGGGTATTCACACCTCTGGCTGAACAGAGTGCACCTGTTCAATGTATAAAAGCTGTTTCCAGTCAGTGCCTGTTTCTGTTGGAGATTAGTGACATAGGCTATGTCCTAAAAGCTTTCTTCTCGGGAACATAGTAAATAAATGCTAACCATTTCTAGTATCTCTTGTGCAGACCACCAGCCGTTTCATAATTAAATGACCTTATACACCAAGTATGCAGATGTCTTTAATTTTTCCATGTTTCTTAAAAGCAAGGGTCTGCATCAAGACTTTTCATCCTTTCCTTGACCTCTGTGGGATGCCTTGCTAATAATTAAATAAACAAACAAACAAATAAATAGGCTAGTGAAGTTTGAAAGTTGTTCTTCATCACTCTTGGCATCAGTGAAAAATAAAGATGCTGAACATTCAGAACTGTAATTGCAAAGTTAACTTTCCTTGAGATTATCACGAGGAGTGCAGGACGTAGCATTTAAGCAAACATTTTAATCATGACTCATACATCAATACTTGTAAGCATTATTTATACAACGGCATTGGCAGTACAATACATGGTGGGTTTATCTTTTGCCACAGCTTTCCAACGAAAACCTTAAAAATAATGTTTTTATTAAAATACAAGTGCAACAGAGTTCATTTTTGAAAAGATTCCATTTATTAGGTCATTTTAGGGAAAAATTATCTCAGTCTTCTTCACCCTTCAGCTATTTGTAATACAAAAATGAAAAAGCTGCAGTCACATAGAAGTAAGCTGAATTCCTCCTCTTTTTTTATTCCCTCTGCATCTCAGTCCACACATAACTGTCATGCAGTCCTAGTTCATGCAGCCTACTGATGAATTTTAGAGATGAAACAGTTATGTTTATCTAAAATACTTGAGTAGTTGCCAAGTATACTGATGTGTATTTGTTTTTCTGTGAGAATATGTATCATATTTCAGAGACAGTATTTCCTTCAAAATGAGGTTACACCAATGTTAAAAGAGAAAGCATATCTAGAAAAATAATGCCTGGTGTATCCATAATATATTGGAAGTGTTAGTTTCTGTTAAACAGAACTAAGGAAACACTCTATAGTCAGCACTACTACTATTTAATATTTATTCTGAAAAATCTTCTTTCTTTAAGTCAGAAACCCAGATCATTGTCATCCACTTTCACTGGCTTGCAGATAGGTTTTGCCACCACTAAAAATAAAAACTGAACACTGTAAGGATTGATTGATTGATTGGGTTCTTATGACCTGTGAAGGACAAAATTTGCATAGCCATTTAACATGTGAAGTAATGTACTGAAAATGCGGTGCTGCTATTATAGTTCTCTTATTGCTTATTTTGGCATTAATTGAAACTAGCTACAGGAATAAGTGTCTGTTGCTTTGTAAGAAAATCAGATTTTAAAAGGTAGGATATATTGTGAAGAGTAAAGAAGATTAATAGGTATGTGGCACCGAAGGAAAATTATGCAAGTCCAAGGATTTTCTGTTAACATTCTAAAAAGTATTGGATAGTTCTCAACAGAGAACTGTATTTTCTGCTACACTTCTTATGCAGAGATAAAGTTGGTAGATGCAGAAAAATGGACACTCCACACCAAAGAGTTTAAGAAATCTTTAGATAAGGAGCCACCAACTGATGTCAATCTTTAGTCTTCTTTCTAGTTTGTGCTCTTTCATTTAAAATTTAAAGTAGTTCTATGATATACTGGAGTTCATCTGACAGCATTATGCAGATTAGAACTATAAAAAAGATTTTCAAAGGAATCCATTTTAAAATCTAAAGAAGAAAGTTAAAACAGGCTGTTTGATGTAGAACAGATAATAAGAAATGCAAAAATGTGTTACTTCCATAGAACTTTGCTGTCTGTTGACATGACTACATAGCAATGTAAACTAAATCTCAAGCTNCCCCCACCTCACTACAACCTCCCTTCAGGTAGTTGTAGAGCGCGATGAGGTCTCCCCTCAGCCTCCTCTTCTCCAGACTAAACAATCCCACCTCATATTCCAAGAAAAGCATGCAAATGTTCACAGAAAGATGTAGTATTTTTCAGATTAATGATGTAACTCATTCTTCATTTGACTTTCAGTTGTTTTCTCCCTCCACTTTTTCCCCCTGTTTAAGAATTGTGAGAGACAGAGGAATATTATTTTCATCGATACGAGGCAATTAGTTGCTAGAGATTCTACTGAAGACATTTTAAAGATTGACATGGCCCAACTATGCAACGGTTACCTAGCACTATGTGATAGCTGCCTTCCACATTTTTATTGAAGGCATGAAGAGCTCTTAAAAGAATAAATAAAATGACTGCTAGTGAGCAATATTTCAAACACTACCTGGAACCTAAATATTAAGAGTTTCCACCTCTTGTGGGATTAATTATATGGCTCGTGGCATCTTTGCCAACTCTCCTTTGCTGGAAAATCTGATCTTCAGTTGGGCTTCCTTTCTCAGGTTGTCTTGCTCTGATGTGTCCTCAGGACCAGGAGTAGCTGCTGTGATACGAATTGTCAGGCTGCCTAAGGAACTGCCCAAACTGCTGCATCCTTACATGTTTGCAGGCATTACCAAAGTTGACACAATAGAATTGGGTGCAATAGTTAAGAGTTATCTAAAGCAGGGTGAGAGAGGAAGATAATTATAGAAATATTTTCTCAAACTTTCCTCTTTTGTATCCTAAGTCTTCAAATAGTTGTGCAAACATAAGTTCAGCTGCACACATAATTTTAGGGATGTCTTCAGGCTGAAATGACTCTCTAGACAAGTACGCTTTTCTTAGCTTACTCTAACCAGCCAACTTAACTAAGGCAGTAAGGTTGCAACACCAACATCTGCATTACACACTACACTAGGGGGCTAAGAGCCATATAAGCTGGTATTGTGGTTGGCAAGACATGCTACGCTTTATGCTATTCCTTTTCTGTGGTTCTTGTGTTGGCCCACCACATGTGGATAGCATTTCCACTTTTCCCAGAGAAGTCTAACTCTTGCTTTTTCTGATTTTGAACCCTTTTTCATTCTCACAATCACCTCTAATTAGTCTCCGCAACAAGAAATACTTAGAAAACTTACTTTCTTTTCACGACAGTCATAGCTACCACATTGTAGAGTCAGCAATAAAAGCCTGCGTGTCAAAAAATTAATCAGCTTCTAAACCAAGGGCTAGAAGAAAATAAGAATCAAGGTATTTCTTAGCCAGAAAGAATTCTGCTGTCAGAAGTAACAAAAACCTACAGCTCTTACTTCCTGAAATATTTGTGCTTTTTGGAGTTGACATGTATATGTACAAATCTTCTTCCCATTAGTTTCAGACACAATCCAACAAAAACAACAAAGCCAAACAATTTGCTTCTCCTTAATCTGGAGTAATGTTCCATAAAATTATCTCAAATGTAAAGTAACTAGCCTGATTACTGTAAATAAGGAGGAGATTAAATTATGCTTTGCTGTGTTCAGGGCAGTGTAGTTGTATCATTTTTGTCAGCATGCTTAAGTGCCTTTGAAAGGTACTGTACCCTTTTAAAAAATTCCATGGAATAGAAACTATATTCTACAAATATTTCACCTGGTTCCATAAAACACTACTCTATTTATAGACTGACTTAAGGAATGTCTTTGTTCCACTTTTTAACTACCTCCACAATTTTTTTACATCCAATTTTATATATTGATTCCAAAAAGGAATCTATTACTTTGTAAGGACTTCCCACGACTATTGGTGTAATTTCACAATCTTAATTTTGTTTTCTAGTGGTTTGGCACAGGACTTACTGCTGTGATAGTACTAACTTATGCTATAATAATGTGTCATTACCAGCTAAAAGCCTACATTAACATTATCATTAAAATCATCACTTGCTCAATGTCAGTACAGTTAAATTCTTGACTACGGGATTTGATGATATGAGTTATGATGTAAAAGTTTTAGACCAGAGGTAACTCCCCAGTAGTGGCACAGCACCATCAAGCACGGAAGGCTGATTCTTTACATGAGATATTAAAGTGAGGCCTGTCTCAGATTTCTATTACAGCATTGCCGAATTCAGTGGCCTTTTTTGCATTTCAAAAAGGGTAATCTGAATGTCCAAGAAATTTTCTCTTTAAAAACAAAATTTCAAAATATTAATGTAGGCAAGTGCTATTAAGTAATACTCCGTGCATCGCAGTCTTGATGCTTAGCTGGATTGGATTAAGCTATGCGATGGGGCAGCGGTACTCACAGTGCGCACCACGGAGTGTCCCACCTCACCAAAGAGCCTCTTCCCTGCCATCTGTGCAGCGTGTGTCCAGGCTCACTGCGTTTGCAATAGAGATTTGCTGCACTTGGACAGTAGCTCCATCACACTGTAAAGCACGTCCGGATCAAAGACACGGCTTGTGCGCGGCGCAAGGCCAGATGTACTACATCCCCCAATGTTTTGGCAGCTGGCCGTCAGGAGTCCCCTTTCACACTAGGACCCAGCACCTCAGATCCACAGGTTAAGACAGCCCAGCCCGCAGGTCCTGTATGAAGCTGTAATGCCAACCACATTGTACAAGAGACCTACAGAAAATGAATAACTCCATTGGATACAGAGAAATCAGTGGCAAAAAGTACTGACAATAAAAATTAAGCACTTAGAGGTTTGGTCAAGTGATTCTTTGGCTTAACGTTTTTTCCTTGTTTTTCCCTTTAATGTGGATTAAATTTGTATCACATACATTTTTACTGAATGTCCCACAGAAACAAATGTAGCAAAACTCAGTATGAGTCCGTATAGAAAGGGAGGAATATGAAAGAATGATGAAGCTCAATTTTATTTAAAAATAGTCTTCATCCTCTACACAGTCTCCCATTGAGTTGTGCTACCTGAGTTCCTATCCTGACTGGTTTTAAAACAAAAGAAAGGGTTTAGAGTTGTTTCTTCTGCAGTTACTCAGTGACCAATATTACACATCAAACTGAAGCAATTACACTTTTCTAACAACATGTGTAGGGTTTCTTTGAAAATTTCATTTAAGTGTAAACAAATTATCATACACTCTGCAGCTTTCACTGACCTTAAAAAGTGCTTGGAGCATATTACTACCATTACCAGCTAACACTGTAATTTTGTCACATTACCTGAATAGGCAACGAAGATTAACTTTGTACAATTAAACATAATTACTTTTAAATACTACTTGTTAGATTATGATGTAGATAAAAGGGAAAGTAATTTTAATGAGAAACAGTTCAGGAATCTGCTTCTTTTATTTGAAGAAATCTTAAGTATTTTTTTTAAAGTGCAACTGTCTTCTTTTCTATTTATTTCCTTATTAATTATGAATAGAGCAGTTACAGCCTACTCCAGGTTTACATTTTCTTCTTTTTCCCCTTTATCATCTAAATGTTGCTTTGAAACATCCGAAACTATGCAATCATGACTCACACATTTGTTGGTGACAATGATGTTAGTGAACCACACTTTGGAAATAATTGCAGAAAAAATACAGCAGAAACTGGATGATTTGTTTTAACTCACTTGGCTGCAAACTCATGTAATGACAATAAATTGGTAACAGCTTTCTTGTGACAAAGCATGATCTATATTTTCCCATTTTTTACAGAAACAAAAAATGCCTACTAGTTAAAGAAGGTAGAGAGTATTAACTTTTTCCTTCCCTGAGGTCCTTTATCTGATAATACCAAGGGGAACGGCAGTATATGTGTTTAACTTTTAGGAGCCTTCTTGCATATATCCCTTGAGTCATTAATTCCTAAAAACATTGTCTAGGAGCACCTGAGATAATCTGCCAAATAGAGCATCTTTGCCACTAGAAGACATGTACGTCTTCAAAGTGTTTTTCCTGCTACATTCCTGGGTTTGTCAAACAAGAAAAATTTGCTTGACTTGTCAGCAAGAAATTTGCTGGAAAATGTGTTATGTGGTCATGGCTGCGCGTTTTAGTTTTCTCTCTCTTGACTACTGGTTTGTTTTAAGTTGGGAAAGATGCTCCTAAAAGCACAGGCAGAGGCTCAAAATCAGGGGTGCAGGAATCTGAACCCCACCACCCAGGAGATGATGGCAGAGGACTAGGTCCCTGAGCACGTGCTTTCCTTCAGTACAGCCCTCCTGGGCACTGCTGTGCCGTGCTGCAGGCTGAGCACAGGACCCAGCCCCATGCCTTGGCGATGTCCCTGTCTCCCCGCTTCTCCAGTAATCTTGAAAGAAAATCGTGAGTGATGGCAGGCAGTTGGGGGGTAGTTGTTAATTTTAAAGAAATAAAATTGTGTGTGATGTTAACATTTTGGATTTCACCAGGTTTTACCAGGGTAGCCTACAAGCCTGAGAGACTTCCAAAATCTCTTAACACAAAGGTCCTGGTATGTTCTAAGTCCCCAAATCTCACAGGTCCTCTTCGTCTGGACAAAGCAAAACCTTGTGTAACAGTCTGGTCAATACAGCCTCATCTCTTTATGTAACAGTGAGTATGCAACTATCACAAAACCACTCAGTGAACTGCAGCTCCTAATTCCCTGCTTCGTTCCTCATCCTTATCTAATAGCCTTTGCTTGCCAAGAGTCTCCCCCCACCCCGTGACAAACGCCAGCTTTGTTTACTTAGGAAACTGGTGATTCTGGCCACAGCCCTGTAGGGGATCTGGAGCTCTCTCCAAGCCCCAAACTCCAACATCAGACCTTAGGATGTGTCAAAGTAATAGAGTCACAAGTAGCTCATTTCTTCAGTAATGCGTATGCAACCTTTGAGGAACAGCGGAAAGTCTTCAGAAGCAAAAAGAAAGCAAGGAAATGGGGGAAGATGAAATGGAGCGAAATAAATCCTCCTTTAGGTTTCTGACGGCGGAGAAAGCAGCGCTATATTTGAAATGGGATCTACAGAGAAAGAGAGAAGCGCACAGGATTAGCTGTAAATTTCACAGTTATTCTGAGCTGTTGTAATCCGCTGTTTGACCTGTGCCTCCTCCCTCTGCCTTATGAGGTTTAAGCAGGATTCTGAAAGACGGGGGTGGGGAGGGAAGGTGGCTTAATGTCCTAAGCCCTAGGTTTGAAATACCTTGATGGTCTATATTTGCACACTTGTTCATCCTGATAAAGCCTGTTGAGCTATTCTCCTGGTGTCAGGTTGAGTTCAGAGATTTTTCAGGAACAAATCTGAAAGGAAGACACTGCTTATTTTGTATAGACTCTTAGTAGAGTCCTCACTACTCCAAGTAAGATGATGAGTTCACTCACCGTAGGGTCTTGCGGGGACAGAAGTCTGCCCTTCCCACACGCACAGCGTGGCATGCTGTGGGAGATGGCTGGCTCGCTGTCCCAGCAGCACTGCATCAGCACGGTTAGGAAATCACGTTCAGGTAAGAGCTGGGCAGCCAAAACGCCAAGTTCACATCATTCTGGCCCAACCTTGAATTACCGCGCTGTTTAAGATCAGCTGTTGTATTCACGGCTGACAAGTCAATTATTTTTAATCTGTATTCAAATAGCTTGAAGCTGTGAGAGCTTTTTAAGGACCTGTGAAGATTAGCAACGCTATTCTGGGACCTGAAGGATAATGCTCTCCTACGGCTGCGGGGCCGGGGTATTAATTGCTGTTGTGTAACGCCGCGGTCCCTCGCTGCCCGCTCTGCCCTCGCAGGACACACGTTCCCCGTCCTCACCAAGCAAAAGTGAGCAGCCTCCAGCAACTGCACATGGGCTGACATTCTGAAGCAAAAACATCTCATAAAAAGATGAAATTAAATTGCTTTCTCCTCAGGAGATCCAGTAACTAATGAACAACTGAAATTGGGCCTGGGTCCCGGGCAGGGGCAGTCAGGGCTGGTGGTGCCCTCAGGGCTGTGAGGATCAGTTTTATATCATCAGCAAATTCTCCTTCCAGTTTTGGAGCCTTCTTTTGTCTCAGAATCAAACCGTTCCAAGCAACCTAAAAAATCACTCATCAGGGAAAGCAAAACAACTTACAAAAACACAGCATCAAAGGGCACAAACACATGCACAACCACAATGTGTCCTTAAGCTTCTAGTTCATCCAGTCAAGCCGATAAGAGACTGAAAAAAAAGTATCTATTTTTATTAAGTAAGTCTACTATGCTAAGCAGAAAGTCCACAGGACTTTGGGGCATGTAAAGAAGTTTTCAAGCCATTTCTTTGGTGTCTTTCCAGCCCACTCCTCAGAACCGCATTAGGAGATTTCTGCCCCCCTATTTTACACCGTATCCAGAGGGGTACCCTGTGAGCTCCCCTCAGCCGGCTCTGTGCGCTGGGCCGGGAAGGGAGCAGGACTTCACCGCCCCTCCAGACGCCCACGGTGTCCCAGTGTAACTGGGACAGCCGAGGAAGGCACGGCCAACGCCATACAGACACAGAAAATAAGCCCTCACACACAAGAAATGCATCCGTCACCCAAATATGTCCCGTATCCTAAGCTGCCAAATAGGCAGGTTTCACCAGAATTAACTCCATTTAATAAAAATATTGGAAATTTGCCCTTTGGAATAACAGAGTAAAGCACCAGAAGTAAATTATTTATACCTTCCACCACTGGTAATCAGCTCTGTTTATTACGTTGTTGGTTTTTTTATTTTATTTTATTTTATTATTATTTATTGTAATATTTTTACGGTAGCCCTTTGGTTTTGAATTACTGACTTCCTAATGAGCAACAGATACTTTACTGTGTGCGCTGCACAGAGTGAAGTTTTACACAGCCCAGGGACATGTAAGGACCTACCTAGATACTTGTATTGTGAATTCAAGAGCAGTGGATGGGTAAATCAGCACAGCTATATTCTTTTAATAACATCATTAACACCATAACACATTTATTGTATTATTTGTTGTACTCCCAGAACCACAGGATGATCTTCATAGGTTACTGTTATGATTTTTTTCATTATTTAATGTACTATTCCGAGGCTCTTGGATGCCACTGTAAAAAGTGCAGTATTTCTCCTCATCTGAGAAAGCTCTGGATATGTGTAACAAGATCGCCATAGCCTTCTACACCACATAAATGTTTTCTTTTCTACCTACAATGTATGTTTTTTGGTGTAGAAAGGAAAAACAGCACATTTCTCATCAATCCTTTTATGCAATGCTTCTGGTTCCACATCATGTAGATAAACATCTGTCTTCTCACTATTTCTATTCCTGATGCAGTGGCTGCTGAGGTTAACATGTTGCCGGTGGTCTTTGCATGTCTACAGAATGTGGCTGGGGCCTTACTGGCAACTACAATTTCTCTCAAGTGTTTTTCAGAGGTGGGGTTTTTTGACTTTGGCCTTCAGTCCCCTCCTGCTTGGGGCAGGCCAAAGATGCACCAGATCAGAATTACATACTCAAACACGTTACGCTATTATTATGTTTTCCAAACTTCTGATATTTTGTCAAAGCAACAACAGTGACACCAAGACATCAGAAGAAAGCAAACAAAGTACTATTTTCCAAAATCCAAAGTGAAATGTAAGGGAGAAAGAAGAAAATTAATCTCGTCATGGACGTCCAGCAAGCCTAAAACTAATCCGTGGTTTCATTAAGTAGTATTGAAGCAATGTGAAATGCATCTAACCACATTCTTAATAGATCTATCAAATCAGATGATGGAAACGTAATCAGCAAAATAAAAATTGCCCTCCAGTAAAATACTTGATGAGATGCTTCTGGAAATAATACTCACAAAATTGAAATTCAAGCTGGTGTGCCAAAAAGAAGCATAAAGTTTGTGGTACATGATCTGTCATTTTTTGGTAAAGCATCTGCTTTTCATACTGGGCCTAATCTTGTTTGAAAACTACATGCAGTTACTGCCAAACTTCATTTAATCCCAAACAGTGGTTGAACGGTGTCTTTGCCTTTGCTGAGTTTGCTGTGACTGCAACTACAGTAAATCCAGCAACTACAGCAGAAGCTGCACAAAGAGTCTGTGAAGCAATGTTCAGTCTGCACAAGTTATGCACCATTTCTGCATGTGCATTGAATCCAGTGTGTTTGAAACACTGGGTTTACCTCTTAGGTGCCACTCCGCCGAACAGCCTTGCACAGAAATCAAAACAAGCACTACGAGCATGGCAATGAGTCGCACCGCACCTTCACAGGACTTCTTTTCCTTTAGTCTAGTACAGTCTCGAGGGCCGATTAATGACTGCTGGTTACAAAACCTCAACTGGCAAGATGTGTGTTGATGCATGACAATAAAAATAAGTAACATGCTAAACTTGCTAGATACTCATCCAACCTTCTCTTCTCAATCACAGGCCATCTGAAACTGATGACAGTCTTTCCAAGGTTTTCCAAGCGATTGGATTCTGACCAACGTAAAGATCACAAGATTAAATTTACCAGCTGTTAACTCTTTTTATATGCACATGAGAAACAGTTGGAGCAAGTACTCTCCAAATTCAGCAACTGTTTCTTCCATCCTCACCACGCTTTTACAGAAACAGAGGAACTGTCACAGTGGCTTAGACCACCTGACCACGGAGGCCTGTCCTTGACAAGTTTCCATCACTAGCTTCAGAGGAGGAAGCAGCAAATATGGAATTAAATCGATCTGAAATGCTCTTTCCCTATGAATATCCCGCAATCCTCACTATTTAGAAACTAGTTTATGACTTGAAGGCTTTATATCCCATGCAAAATGTATTAGTCAAAGAGACCTGATGTTTATATGGAAAAAAACCACAGTATCTGGAATTCAGGCCAGGTTATTGGTTACCATGTACAACACTTACTACATGATCTCTCAGATGAATAACACCTGGAGCAGCTCTGTTGCACTGGAAATCATCCGTAGTTCTCCAGTACCCATCTGAATACAAGCAACTCTGCTGTAGACATCTCATTAGTACCAAACCAGATATCCCAGACTCCCCTTTTTCACATGCGGAAGCCTACCACAAAACTGTTTCTCTTCTCCTCAAAAATTGTCAATAACAATTGCTCAGAACAGATTTGCCCCCCACTCCTACCACCCCCGGCTTTCAGAGGAGAACAAAACTGGCTGTGCTAAAGCCCCTTCCTACAGTGCTTCCAGTTCAGCGCATCCTTTTAAACACCACAGGAGATTTCTATGTTAAGGTGCTTTATAAATCAGTGTGATTATAGCGAATTTGATGACCTGTTTCTGTGAAACTGCCAGAATGAACAGAAAACCAATTTTGTTAAATAGGTTTCTCTCTCTCTCTCTCTCTCTCTCTCAGGATGGATTTATAGACTTCTTGGAGTTCATAGCTGCAATAAATTTGGTTATGCGAGGGAAAATTGACCAAAAATTGAAATGGTATTTTAAGCTATACGATGCCGATGGAAACGGATGTATTGACAAAAAAGAACTATTAAGCATATTTGAGGTAAGCAAGTTATGACCAATAGCAAGAGCATTTGACATAGTGCGTTGTCCCTGAAACAGTGGTTTCATCCTGTGTTGTAAAGGGATTGTCTGTACTTCACCTAATGTTTTGCAGTTGTAAAATCAGAATTGTTCTGGCTAGCAACACTCTGGCCATTAGTTTCTTGCTTATTGAAGTAAACATATCTAAGTAGTATTTTACTGTAAACCATAGTTTCACAGATATAATGCTTTACTGAAAGTGAACAACTGTAGAAACAGTAGAGACATTATTGTGATAAACTATACTATAAGGTAGAAATGAAGCAGCATAATGAATAAACCAGCTGGTTAACAAGTGTTTGTGCCAGTCTATTGTGGAAAACTGGCTTCTCAAACTGAACTTGCTGCAAGAAACAACATAGGTATCATCAAAACACCCCAATATTTTAATTTTTTGAAAGACTTTTAGATTTGTTTACTACAAATGCCATTACCCCTATTTTAAAATTAAATTGGGGAAATTTAATTTTATCTTTAAATCATGCAGTGACATTTGGATACAAATATTGTAGAAAATTTTGCAGAAAATGGGTCCATTTGAAACCCATAAAACGAAAGCAGTGTAATTCTTTTTTTAAAATGATTTCTGTATTTTTCAACTTGCTCTAGTGAAATAATATTTTGCACTTCAGTAGTTGCTTTCATCCAAAAAGTATGATAGTGTTCCTTGCAAATATGAATGGCTTAATACTGCTCCCTAAATGTACAGGACTCGTTACAGATCAAGTTTTGCTGCAGGGAGCATAAAATCTAAATAGGGATTTAATGTCATAATAAACAAGGACCACACCTTGCCTGGATTCTGTATTACTGCTGGTGCCTGGCTAGTCACTGTTAGAGACTTTCAGGAGCTGCTGTCCAAGTTAAAAGGAACTGGAGCCAGATGGAGCCACGGGGCTAAACAAATAAAGTTGATGCATCACCTTCTAAAGAGCAGCTTTCTAAAAGTAGAAGGCGAGGCTGCATTTCCCAGATTTCTCGTTTAAGACTAATGACATCTTTTTTTGCAGATATTCTCCATCATTTTTCACCCAGAGGCAATGAGGTGACTGTGTTTTGTCTTGGGCTTTATCCGAAAAGAGAATTAAAATCCTTTTAATGTAAAGAAGATTTCTTTTTCAACTTACCTGGTTTTAAAACCAGTTTAAACCTCTGTGTGTTTTCTTCTCTTTTGGAGTATGAGAACTTTAACTTAAACCTGCCTAAGTCATTTGACCTAGGCTAGATTAAAATCAGTGGGCTCTAAACAAAAAAATACAGGCTCACAGCCATTACGGGCCCTGCTTGTAGTAAGCATCAGTAAAAAAGGGCTTGTCTAAAAAGATATGTCATATCTGAGACATTAATTTAAATCACGAAGTCCTATTAAAACTTCATCTGTCCCTAAAGCTATGTAAACTTTGGACCGGCAGATCATTATCAACCATCAAAATTCCTTCCAGACAACCATGCACCCTTCACAGTGCCTTTTAACAGCCCAGTTATTTTAGGTTACTATTTAAGGTGACTCTGTGACAGTCAGTGATTCAAGTACTTCAGGAACCACTACTTTACTCTTAGCACTACAAAAAATTTAACTGAGGCACAGGTACTACCTTCTTCTGAAGACTGCATCAGGGTCAGACATATAAAACACCAAAAGTATCTAAAGTATGAATTAGTAATACAAACAAGTTTATGTACCTATATTTGTAAAATTCTTGCTGCCTTTTTGAACTCATTTGTGCAAAATAAGATAAAGACAGTGATGACCAAGAATTCCACATCAGTACTGAATAGGTTTAACTTACGTTTTATTTAAATACAATGAGTTCTAAAATAATATCAGGAATACTGAAGGAAACAACTGGCATATACAGTGAATTATCTTACACAATACAGTTCATCTCAAGATAATTCAGGTGTAGAAAAAAATATTCTATCGTATGCCCATTACAGAACATATATGCATACGTGTTTATACATATATATATATGTATTTTCCCAGTCACTTACTAATTGTGATATTGAGTCCAACTCTGTAAACATAATGAATGTTGCTTGTTGCTTCAGGACCACTGGCTATTAACATATAGGCTCCTATTCTATTAACCCAAATGATCACCATAATGTAAAAATTAATGTCTCAGTATATGGGATACAATTTTGCAAAAATATTCATATATACCTTTACTCCAAATATTGGATCCCTTTGCCACAGAAAACGTAGAGGGAAGACTTCTGGTTTTATCAATTTCTTTGGAGGACAAGTAAATTCTGCCAACTTCCGCAACTGCTGGTCTGACTTTATTTGTGATTACTAAGTTAAACATGTCTTAATAGAAAAATGGCTTAGGCTTTCTCCTCGTGTGCTTTCAGCTGTGAAAAATAATACTATATTTAAATCACACAGACTATAGGGCGCTCTGTGAAGACACAGAACTCTCTAGGGCAAGATAAAAATGCTGGTGTGGAATCTAAAGTGTATTGCAGAGCAGAGGTGCCACAGGCTTTCAGAAGACCTTCAGAGATATGTAAATTAGTCTGTAATCTTCAGGCTCTGTTATGTTAATTAAATTTCCAATCCTCATTACTGAAGATTTACTTGAAATAGCTATTTATTTAGTGATTTTTGAAAGGGTTGGTGAACTAAAGAGCTGCATCGCAATTACTGCAGTTGCCAGTGTATTGTTTTCACAATTTGATGGGAAAAAAGTCTGAAAGAACTTTCTGCATTTCTGCCTTCAGGCTATCCAGGCTATTAATGGCCACACCAACATGTCTGCTGAAGAGTTCACAAACATGATATTTCAGAAGATAGATGTGAACAATGATGGTAAGCATCTAGGTTTTCTTGGCATTGGCAAGGATTTTCCCCCATAAGGAAGTATGGGATCAAGAGAGGAGTTGAACACACTATGGAAGAACTGACTGTTTTAGACAAACTGAAAGCCTGAATCTGTTCTTCTTTACCCATATTACTTCAGCGTTACAGTGAAGTGTAAATCAACTGACTCTATTAAGCTGACATAGGAATTACATGCAGTAGGGGTTAAAACACAGAGGTCTTGTGCTGTTCATCCAAAATGCCAGTACTCTGGTTGCACAGCAAAATTAAAGTGTGATTGAGGGTTTTTTTAGTATATTTGTGTTGGCTTAATCTATCTAAAATGAATAAGAAAACCAATTAAGATGCAGGTTGCACAGGCTCTAGCATGTTCTAAAGATCGGATAGCATATTGGATGTCCCTTGAAGGCTGATCGTTAACACATGCTAAGACACATGCTACTGTTTTTTCCCCAAGATAGCTAGATTAAGCCAATTGGACTTGCATTTGGAAACAAAAACTTTGATTCACTGCTTCAGAGTTGTTTCAAATAGAAAACCTGCCACATGTGAATGTCTTCCCTCATACTTCTAATCATGAAGATCCTCCTTCCACTGGCAATTATGTTTTACATTAATTACTGTAATTACTGACAAATTAGGAATACTAGGAAAGCATTGCAGAGCAAAATCAGATCCCAGCCAGGAATTTTGGGCATATTTTTGTTCATTTTTCTGGTCTTATTTGGTGTGTTAAGGTTACGTTTTAAAAAGTTGTTTGTGATATATAATCAGAGTATAAACAGTGATCTTGTGATGCATGTGAATAACTCATGGAGGATTTTTTCCCCACCTGCTTGGCCCATTTTTTGGGTGAAGGCAAATTACCAAAAGACTCCAAATAACGTGTAATCATATTCTAGAATCTAACCCAAATTCTATGATTATTCATACTTTGGCCCCTGCTTTGACCATATGTTTACTGCAAGTAATAATTGTATCTGAGCTAGACCATCAGCTGAAAAAATAACTTTTGTGTCTTACATTTTAGCGATTAAATGCCAGAACATGAATTATTCAGAATTATCTTCATAATGCTCCCATTTCGAACTGCTTTCCATAGTTAAGTTATTTTTTAAACAGCTGCAAAGCAGCAGGACTAGCTCCACCTGAGGAACGGGACAAATTTTACCAAGTTTAGCTTAAACTATGCTACCTCCTTGTAGCTTCTTATTAAATAAAAGGGCAAATAGACAAATAAGTTGCAATGTCCTTCCTTATGCCAAAATACAAGAAATAATCCCATGGTTGTAGGGGGCAATTCTTAAAAAACATCTCCTGATGGCTTTGCAATTTATTTTCATTAGCTCAAAGAAATCTGAGACCCGTCACGGTCGCAGTGAGTCTGGGCATGCCCGTGTAACCACTTCCCACTGGTAATTGCAGTGGGTTTTGTATGCTTGCACGCTGGTATTGGTACTTTGAAATACATAGCCTGGGATCAAGAGGAGGGAATTCAAGACCAGTTGACCTTCATAAGCACGAAAATGATGCAGCGTGTCCATCTAATGAGTCCAGGAACCCCATCCAACCAAAGACCTCAGTCAAAGGCAATACAGAGGGAAGGACATGGGAAGTAAGAGGAGTGCCTGGGAGAGGAGGAGAGATCGGAAGAAGTGAGTGGCTGACTGGCAAAGCAGGAGGATGCAGACAAGCGTACAGAGACAGCTTGTTCTGCCTCTGCTCCCGGGATGATCATATAAGGGCACTGGGGTTGAAAGAGGAGTGAACATCCTCAGGGCACTGCACGCCAGCCCCTGGAGAGGGTCTTACTCCTCTCACCGAAGCCTAAGAGCTAGGACTTCTGTCAAATTATGTCTTTCCACTTTAATAGTGTATATATGAGTCTGCTCACCAGTGCAGTGAGGACCCATGGCTAAAGAGGAAGCAGCATTTAGCGCCCATGGGTAGAAAGTGGTTTTCGCATTTTTCAAATGCTGATGATTTTCCTTTATCGCATCAGATGAAGCTTCCAAGGTTGCCATGAACAAAAACCAAATCACAAAAAAACTCTGGGGAGTACTTAAACCAGAAAATAGCCAAAAGTCATCTAGCTAAGCATTCACCAGAAGTGCACACAACTTGAATTGCTGCTCCTCTACATGCTGGGGCCCCAAGTCATCCAGCTATCTTCCTCTTTGCCTGGCCTCTTGTCATTTCTTATTTCAGTGAGAAAGCATTCATTGTTGCGATTTTAACAAGAAACTTTAAACAGTTCTCAGAGGAAAGAATCAAGCTCTTCCTATTAAACCAAACTCTATTTCCCCTTTCAGAGAAAAACAGTATCACTGGAATAACTTCTAACCAGAGAATTGAGTACATTCCTGTGTACCATGCGAGCAGACACATGCCTTTGCCTTTGCTGACAGGGAAGAGAGCAGGAAAAGAGCAAGAATGCTAAACAATATTCCTGCTCCTCAATTATAGCTGTCTTGTGACTTCCAAGGTATTACCTGATTTTGACATGAGCCCAAAAAATCACACTCTAAATGACCATTTCAGATGCTTGGAAGAATTTATCTAATCAAACCACTTAACTGATTTTTTTACTACATCTTATCACGGCTCTAAATAATCCTAGCAGTCAACACAGGGAGTATGCCTGGCAATTCTCAGCAAATCATGCCCTAATCTCTGTTAAAACCAGCTATGAGATAAATTCCAGTTAGCTCAGTGAGAATTGGTCCATACATCTAAATTCAGCCTTGACACAGGCTTCATTAGCACCCTTTCTCACACATTTCTGTCACCACAGATACTGAGCACTCATAGTTGTCTTAGACTTCTGTGAAAGGTGTGTTTGATCTCTTTCAACAGAAAAAAGGTAAGTATGAGTTCTAGGATCTGATGCAAAGTGGGGAAACATTAGAAAATATTCTGCCTGCATTTGCCTATCAGCAGAGAATGGGGAACCTTCCTGAGGGACTGAATGAATGGCTGTGTGTGGGGCTGAGAGTGATTGCTGTGTTCCTTGGTTCCTAAGAAGTACCTGATTTCCTTTTAGGGGAACTGACTTTAGAAGAATTCATCAGTGGTGTGGAAAGAGACAAGGACCTACTGGAATTGATTACAAAAAGTTTTGACCTTTCCAACGTACTTAAAGTTATACAGAACGGCAGGAGACACAGCATCTGAAGGACCCAGTGACAGATGTGGCATCTCTGTCATCATTTCAAGGAAGAGAGCTTGATGTCGTCAAAGCCTGCCCAAGCAATACCAAGCAGCCCGTTCCAGGAGTAACAACTTTCACTCTTGACTCCGTATCTCTCCTTTTCTTTTTTTTTATTCTTTGCCTCACTAATGACTGTGGCAGTCACAGAACACAAACCTTTGCTCACATATAACAGAAAAGCTATCTGATGCAGTACAAATAACTTATTTAATCTCTATGAACACTGTTCTGAAATGAAGAAGTCTCCGAAAAACTCTCTAAGACTCAATTTAGAGTTTTAGAAAGCAGGTATCCTTTATTGCAGCACTGGACGCACAGGGGATCGCTCCACCTACTGTGCGTGCCAAATCTCTTAACCATAGAAGTTATATACAGTTAGAGTATACATATTCATTACATTTCCCAGAATTCATTAACATATGCAAAAGTCTCAGTCTTCACACATACTTAGTTCTAGCTCCTGGCTTAAGTAGCATAATTCTCACTAGCACCACTCTCTTATCTTAAGATACAAGGTTGGCCTCCTTATCTAGAATACTAAGTTTCAAGGCCTTTTTATCTACTATGTGTCAGGGCGGCCTATTCGCAAGGTATTCCTAACCATCTTCATCATTTCAACCAAAGAACTGTAAATCTCTTCATTGTTCCTTTGTATTTGACGTTAATCCCTATCAGTTCAGAGTAATCAGTAAAACAATGAATATATCGCAAAATGCAACCTTTCTAGAAGACATGGAGTTAATAAATTTCTTCTTTTAAGTATGGGCTCTTTAACCTACTATCTAAAGTGTGGACATAAACTTATAGGTAGGACTGGGTTGTATCAATTAAGAATAAAGGCTGGTTTGCATTAACTTAACATTTGCTCTAACAGGTACTCGAAATTGGAGTAGGTTGTCTGGGCAACACCTCAGTCAGCTTAATATTCCTGAGTTGTGCATCCTCCTTAATAAGCTGTCTACCACTCTTGATTTTATTACATCTGTAAATTAAAATAATGTGATGTTTTGATGGTTTTGGCAGGGTTCAGCTACTGTTCTTTCAAATTAAACTTTTATAGAAGCGCTGGAATGAAATTTTGTTATCTTTGTAGAGTAAAATTAGAAGTTCAAAGAATAGCTAAAACCAAAACATTTTGTAAGCACTCTCTTTTCCCAGAGATTTGTGTCCTTTGACTTGTACGTCCTCCTTTTCAAAACAATTCGTTTTCACTGGGTTCTTTGCCACGGCTGCACGAGAAAAAAGGTAAGAGGTATTGTGACTAGTTCCTGCTGATGGGATTGTTGGCTTCAGCCAAACAGACTGTTTAACAGCTGAATTCTTCTTGCCTTTCCCTGACAGGGAGTACTAATTTAGGTATCTTTGCCCTGCCCAGATACCTGGGCAAAAGCTTTTAGCAATTTACTCTCTTTGAGACTTCTGCTTTCTTTCAAACTGGGTTGCAATTGCCTCTGAACGTGGTAGCTGTTAGGAGTGCAGGGAAGGCATTCACAGATGGCATGATCACATATGCCTCATATTCTTAGGCAACTAAGCTAAAAACAACTCAACCTTACTTTATAAATAACAAGATTAATTCTATGAGCTGAAATGGAACTGCACGAACTGTCTGCAAAGGGAAAATTATAGTGTTCTCTGGTTCTGTTGGGATTGATTCTCTCTCAAGTCTGCAACAAGTTTTATCAAATCACTACATCATATCATAAGTTCTCCTTGGCTGACAGTGCCCTGCAGGCATCACACTAATATTAGTTATTGTTAGAAGCATCAGCTTTATGCAAAATAATTTGTGCATGGATCAGTGCAGGTTGAACGAAACAATTATTAAGACTTCAATATGAAAAAGTTTTTCTTCCAAATTCACTTCAAATCCATGTCCATTTGCACAAGAAATGTGCTCCATCATCTGCAATTATTATCCCAGGTTCTGGTTTGATCAATGGAATATACTAAGAATATGCAACATGCATCACTTGACATTATAAACAGTTCTGACATTATAGTTCTGACATTTGAATCTTTTATATCCTTTCCAAAAAAAAAAAAAGAGAATGATGTATGAGATTGTGCTGGTGGTNAGAGAGCTTGATGTCGTCAAAGCCTGCCCAAGCAATACCAAGCAGCCCGTTCCAGGAGTAACAACTTTCACTCTTGACTCCGTATCTCTCCTTTTCTTTTTTTTTATTCTTTGCCTCACTAATGACTGTGGCAGTCACAGAACACAAACCTTTGCTCACATATAACAGAAAAGCTATCTGATGCAGTACAAATAACTTATTTAATCTCTATGAACACTGTTCTGAAATGNTACCACTCTTGATTTTATTACATCTGTAAATTAAAATAATGTGATGTTTTGATGGTTTTGGCAGGGTTCAGCTACTGTTCTTTCAAATTAAACTTTTATAGAAGCGCTGGAATGAAATTTTGTTATCTTTGTAGAGTAAAATTAGAAGTTCAAAGAATAGCTAAAACCAAAACATTTTGTAAGCACTCTCTTTTCCCAGAGATTTGTGTCCTTTGACTTGTATGTCCTCCTTTTCAAAACAATTCGTTTTCACTGGGTTCTTTGCCACGGCTGCACGAGAAAAAAGGTAAGAGGTATTGTGACTAGTTCCTGCTGATGGGATTGTTGGCTTCAGCCAAACAGACTGTTTAACAGCTGAATTCTTCTTGCCTTTCCCTGACAGGGAGTACTAATTTAGGTATCTTTGCCCTGCCCAGATACCTGGGCAAAAGCTTTTAGCAATTTACTCTCTTTGAGACTTCTGCTTTCTTTCAAACTGGGTTGCAATTGCCTCTGAACGTGGTAGCTGTTAGGAGTGCAGGGAAGGCATTCACAGATGGCATGATCACATATGCTTCATATTCTTAGGCAACTAAGCTAAAAACAACTCAACCTTACTTTATAAATAACAAGATTAATTCTATGAGCTGAAATGGAACTGCACGAACTGTCTGCAAAGGGAAAATTATAGTGTTCTCTGGTTCTGTTGGGATTGATTCTCTCTCAAGTCTGCAACAAGTTTTATCAAATCACTACATCATATCATAAGTTCTCCTTGGCTGACAGTGCCCTGCAGGCATCACACTAATATTAGTTATTGTTAGAAGCATCAGCTTTATGCAAAATAATTTGTGCATGGATCAGTGCAGGTTGAACGAAACAATTATTAAGACTTCAATATGAAAAAGTTTTTCTTCCAAATTCACTTCAAATCCATGTCCATTTGCACAAGAAATGTGCTCCATCATCTGCAATTATTATCCCAGGTTCTGGTTTGATCAATGGAATATACTAAGAATATGCAACATGCATCACTTGACATTATAAACAGTTCTGACATTATAGTTCTGACATTTGAATCTTTTATATCCTTTCCAAAAAAAAAAAAAGAGAATGATGTATGAGATTGTGCTGGTGGTTCAGATTTTAAGTTCTTGTATTTATTCATCATTGACACATGAATATGTCATTGTCAGTACCAGTTTTCTCACACCCAGACTTCAAAAAATCCCTTTTCTTATCTAATGCTTTTGCATTTAGATCCTATGAAATATCCTTCTGAATTGGCTTTAAAATATTTAAAATAAAATGGTCCAATCTAAGTAATCTGGGTGTATGGGAACAGCTGTGTTTTGGATTTTTGCTTTTAAACTAATGAAATTACAGACTTTGAAAAATGAGTACTATCTATGTACACAGACTTTTTTTCATAAAGGGATTTTAAAGAGAGTATTTGTATTTAAACTTGTCTAACTTTTCTGTGTAACTGTAATTATATGAAGTGAATTACCAATTCAGGAGGACTGTTGTGTTGTATTAAAAAAATTATGTATGTAAGGAAATTCTTAGCCATTTTTTGTTAACTAGGTTTTAAAGGAGTAGCTGACATGCTCATTTTCCACACTTTAATCTAAAATTGTTTAGCAGAAACCTGTGTAAGTAAGGAGCAAGTATCTTTGCTGTTTAATGTAAACATTCTGGCACATCATTTTAAAAAAATATTTACCTACAGTAACTCCACCTGTGTTTGGGACTAGTCATAACATTCTATCTAGTTTTTTATAAGTTAATTAACATAAATTTCCTTTAACTATTTAAACACCATTTGATACACAGCTGCTTGAGATAAATGCATTATGGACACAATTTTCTATTGTCTCATTCTTCTAAATTTGTCAGCTGCTCATCAAGTGTATCAGTGAAATCAGGTGGCACGTGGAAAAACTCTCAAGTGTGACTCCCCAAAGTCTTGTTCTAAATCAACGTGAAGCTGCAACGCGTTGCGGTGGAGGTGCTTTGCAGTCATAGAGGTATACTGTGAGTTGACCTGACTATTGGAATGCTTATTGCTAGTTTAACAGACAGCAGAAAAGGAAAAAAGAAAGCCAAATGTTAGCTCATGTTATGTTACACCCCTTAGCAAATACACGAGTGGTTAAGGGGCAGCACTGAGCCGCTGATCCTGAGGGCTGCCAGAGCCCACGGGAATGCTTTTGCTTCAAAGCCCCGCATGGGAGGGAAAAAACATTATAGCACATGCTCTCAAGAAGTGTCTTTGTCAACAAGATTGATGCAGATGCCAGCTGTGAATGTCTGGAGAAGCTGGGCTGCCTATATCATCATCACAGGGGGGTAGGTTTTAATTAAGATAGATGTGTACTGAGAATGGCTAATGTTTTTGTCACCATATTCACCTTGGAAAGAATCACAAGTTTCAAATTCACTCTGTGCAGCTGGGTGAGCTTTGCCAATCAACGGGGTAATTGGTAGTTTCTCTTCTAATATAAGCTCTTTTACTGATAAGAAATCCTTATTACTTTATGTTCTTTTTATTGCATCCAAATAGCTAAAGGTAACTAGTGTGACAGTCCCCTTTTTCAAACAATTCTTATTTGTCCTAAAATTATCTCCTTTTCTTTTCCTGTAGCTCAATATGCTAGGAAAATAAACAGGTACTTTGTCTTCTGAGAATCTGGGAATTCAAAGTCACAAGCAAAGTGCCTTTTCTTGTAGATATGAAATTGCTTAAACATTAACAGGCGTGATTAAACCTTATGCCATAGTTATGCATCCCTGACAAAGTGGGAGTATAGCTTTCTGTGGTATGGAAAAGATCTCATAGCCACATTTAATTTTTGACCTTAGGTAAGATTAGCTGTACCATACAGATCATAACAGCTAAACATTCAACTAAATATGCAAAGCTTGAGTTCCCTGTATGCAAGGACATATGACCATTTACTTGATACTGGCTCAAGATTTTCCACATGGAAAGACTTCTAGAAGCCTTGCATGATTATAGAAATTGCTGAAGATATCAGGGAGGGATTTTAAAACACCATTTTAAAAACTTCTGCTAAATACAGTAAAATATTCCATAAATAGGAAATGCATGTAACTTTATACTGTACTTTTTGACCTGCCCTTATTAGAAAGCTGAGGGAGAAAACAGCTCAAGTATGTGATTTTAACATGACAGAATCTAGCTGACTTGAGGTTGTAAGAGCTCTGTCTGAAATAGCAAGCATAATGACCCATCTGTGGCTGGAACAGGCTCTTTTCTCTAGTCCCTGCCCAACCTGTTGGCATCATTGGCGTTTCTACATTAATAACCAGGCTTTGGTGAAGCCTTGCTTTATTCTCCAGTAACCTGACAACTTCTTCTGACCTAAAGATTAGGAAAGGAGCCACTGCTCAGGCGGTACATGTAGCAGGCAGGGAACTTTTTACTTCTACAGCCCGACTGGGAGACAGAGTGAAAGACAAAGCTCCAGCTTTGAATGAAGCTATATGGATCAACTTGAAAAGTGATGTCTTATGCTTAGGCCTGCATTGATTTTTGCCTTACAGCAGCCATGTCAAAGGTAACTTAACTGCCAAAGAAAGTTGTTCTAAAAGTTTTTGTGTATTAATACTTAAATTTTATTTCCACCTCCTCTGCAGTAGAATCATAGAATGGTTTGGGTTGAAAGGCACCTGAAAGTTCATCTAGTTCCAACCCCCTGCCATGGGCAGGGATACCTTCCACTAGACCAGATTGCTCAAAGCCCCGTCCAACCTGGCTGTGAACACTTCCAGGGATGGGGCATCCACAACTTCTCTGAACAACCTGTTCCAGTGCCTCACCACCCTCAGAGTGAAGAATTTCTTCCGTATATCTAACCTAAATCTTCCCTCTTTCAGTTTAAATCCCTTGTCCTATCACTACATGCCCTTGTAAAAAGTCTCTCTCCAGCTTTCTTGTAGGCCTTCTTCAGGTACTGAAAGGCTGCTATAAGGTCTGCCCGGAGCCTTCTCTTCTCCAGGTTGAACAACCCCAACTCTCTCAGCCTATCTTCATAGGAGAGGTGCTTCAGCCCTCTGATCACCTTCATGGCCCTCCTCTGGACTCGCTCCAACAGGTCCACATCTTTCTTGGGTTGGGGGCCCCAGAGCTGAACGCAGTACTCTAGATGGGGTCTCACAAGAGCAGAGTAGAGGGGCAGAATCACCTCCCTCGACCTGCTGGTCACACTTCTTTCGATGCAGCCCAGGATATGGCTGGCGTCCTGGGCTGCAAGCGCACACTGCCAGGTCATGCTGAGCTTCTCATCAACCAACACCCCCAAGTCCTTCTCCTCAGGGCTGCTCTCGATCCATTCTCCGCCCAGCCTGTATTTGTGCTTGGGATTGCCCCGACCCATGTGCAGGACCTTGCACTTGGCCTTGTTGAACTTCATGAGGTTCATACGGGCCCACCTCTCAAGCCTGTCAAGGTCCTTCTGGATGGCATCCATTCCCTCCAGCATGTCAACCGCACCACACAGCTTGGTGTCATCGACAAACTTGCTGAGGGTGCGCTCACTCCCACTGTCCATGTCGCCCACAAAGATGTTAAACAGCACTGGTCCCAATACCAACCCCTCAGGAATGCCACTCATCACTGGTCTCTACTTGGACATTGACCACTACCATCCAGCCAATTCCCTATCCACCGAGTGGTCCATCTGTCAAATTCACGTCACTCCAATTCAGAGACAAGGAGCTCATGCAGTACAGTGGCAAAAGCTTTGCCACTTTTGGGCTCTTTCTTCAACAGTGCATTGTTGGAAAAGTTTTCTAATTCCAATAGGGCAGCAAGGAGAGCCAAAGCTCAAACAGAGTCTCAGATGAAATACCATATATTTTCTGTTTAAGGTTTCATTGAGCACTTGTAGAAGCAATTCAGTTGTCAAGTATCGTCTGAAGCACAGAACAGTCACAACATGAACACGCCTCTTCATAGCCTTAGTCTTTTCTCCTTTTCCTCTTTTCCATACTTTGATATTTGGACTTCCTCTAGAGCATGTCCCTTAGGGCCAGAGATTGTCACACCATGATGTCCCTTTCATGGGGCCTGATCTTCCCTACCTCTCTCCCTCTTCAGGTTTCTTCCCCTGCTTCTAAGGTTGATGACATCAGTTGCTCTTCCCTTATCCACCAACACTGTAACCCCATCGTAGAAAGCCACCAAATTTGTCAGGCACGATTTGCCATTAGTTAAGCCTTTTTGGCTGTCACCAATCACCTC
>VZTQ01008767.1:10867-33248 GCA_013400755.1 Pelecanoides urinatrix | reverse complement strand
GATTCTATGATTCTAGATCAAAAGTATATACTGTATTGTTTATTAGTTTGCACATTTCCAAGAGTTCATGGTAAGTTTACTCCTATGTAATTATCTGCTTTTTCTTGGTGTCCAGTGATTAAAAGAATGACTAGGCAATAGTTTCATCAATTTTGTACACTGATGAAAAATTCGCACATTTTTTTGCATCAATTGTGTGAATGCAACAAAAAGTATCTTTTTAATCTTTCTCTTCACAGTGAAACCTTAGAAAAATACATATTGTAATGTCATAGGAAACTGCAAAGAAAAGGTCAGTCAGCTAGTGGCTACTTAGCATGCAGCTTTTGGTGATCTGCTGCTCCTGAGATTTCCACTTCACAGACTTTTACGGTTTAAGATAAGTAATTAATTGAGGAAAACATGCATGATCTCTGTATTTTTTTCCTGTGGTAGCACAAATTAAATAGCTTATTTTACTTACATAATTCCCATGCTGGTGAAATTGATACATCTGTTTTATAACTGAAATGTCATTTGTGATTACTCGTTCTGCACTAATTGGATTCCAGGGGCCTCTATTGGTCAATCACTTCTTCCCTGTGTTATCTTCTAAAGTCTTAAGTATGTGATTCCCCAGTTGGTCAGGAAAATCCAAATGCTTTCTATAAACTGACACAGTAGTGAAAAAGAAATCTAAATTTGAAACAGGAGGTTACTTTGATCTATTTGACAAAATATTATTGCAGAGAATTTCTTTTTTTGTTATCTCTTCTTTATTCTTTCTGAGGATACATAAAAAGGAAAGAAATAGACTATCTAGTTTGTGATTTTAGATTCATCTTAGATATAGTCAACACTGTCACTCACAGATTCTATGTGCTGCTTCGGATATACAGTGAACATAGCTGGTATTATGTTTGGTATTATAGAGCCAAAGCTTTTTTTTTTTTTTTTTTTTAATTGACACTGGTAAAATTACTACGCTCACATTGTTTGAGTAACTTAAGTTTCTCAGTGATTCAGAAGCCACTTAAGGTATATTTTATCATTCTTCAGTTTAATAAATTAACAGAATTAAGCTTTTGTGTGACTTCATCCTTTGAAACTCTTACCAGAAAGTCAATGTCTAGAAGCATTTGTACAAATTAGGTGACTGCTGCTGTAAAGAATAAGTCATTATGAATTTGCTCATTGTTAATGCAATATGCTTGGCTTCTGGGGTATTACTGTTGCTTCTATGACTGTGAGCTGTGTGCTTTATGCTCACAGCCAGCCAAATTTTGAAGTCTTTACTCTGGCACGGAAAGTATTGCAGCCACTGGGAGATTTTCCAGAATGCCATCTTCATGATTTATACAACAATATTGCTTAGTTCAAAAGATTTAAATTTCTACTCAGACAAGGGTATATAGATACTATTGATCTAGTATGTGGATATTGATTATCTGACATTAGAATTTGATCCTGATTGTCTGCTTCTGAAACCCAGTCAATTCTCTGCTATAAAATTTGCAGGTTCTTAAATTCCAATCTGATTCGATGGATCTTAATGAAGCTCCCTGAATTTGTCTATGTAAGCAGACCATTATCACTATATTATCTTCAGGCTAACTTGGATCTTTTCAAATGAGCAGATTTGAATTTTCTCCATTTAGAGAGTTACTACAGTCTAGTTCTTTTTCTGTGTTCTGAATAAAACACAGAGATGGGTGTCTTCTGGTATATACCTTTGAAGGAAAACTAAGCTGTTTCTTAAATCTAATCATATATGGGTCAGAATCATGCCTAACAAATCTATTAGAGTTTTTTGAGGAATGAGTGTATATACAGATAAATTAATCTAATGTGCTTGAAAACAAAAATTGACAATATTTTTAGGAGGCTTTTAGGCATAAAAGCTTTTATGGAGACAAAACTGTTATGGAATATTACTCCTGTGGTGAAAAGATAGGAAGCAAAGGCTAAGGATAAATGACCAGCTTTCACATTGGAAATTTCACCTGAGAAATCTCTGCTGGGAATTTTGCCTTACTATATTCATAAATTGGCTAGGAAAAAAACCCAACAAACCCAAAAACAGGAAATAGTGAGATAACAATGTCTGCAGATGATAAAAGCTTATCCATGTAATAACAGATGAAGGGCTTGCAGAATCATCTTGTGATACTGATTGACTTGATGATATAAGGAAGACATTTTTTATGATGGGGATTGTGAAACACTCGAACAAGTCGCCCAGAGAAGCTGTAGATACCCCATCACTGGAAGTGTTCAAGGTCAGTTTGGATGCATTTTTGAGCAATCTAATCTAGTGAAAGATGTTCCTGCCCATGGCAGGGTGTTCGGACTAGATGGTCTTGAAAGGTCCCTTCCAACCAAACCATTCTATGATTTTATGATTAAGAAAGGAAATTTAGTATCAATAAAGGCAAACTATTACAGGAAGAAGCAACCTTATCATATAGGTTAAAAGTTAACCTGTCCAAATCTAGACTTGTGTAATGTCAATGTCTGCTTGTGAAGAAGTCTTCTGGATGTTCTTCATAATAAATGGAGAAAAATAAGCACGCAGAAGACATGAATCATTTCATTCTAAAGCAGATATTTTAAATGGATGTGGAAAAACAATGGCTCTTATGATTTTTTTTTTCCTTAAAGTAACTTGATATAGATTTGGTTGTTGAATATTACAAGGTATACTTGCATTATTGACACAATTATTATAAGCATATACTAATATGTCTTCAAAAGCTACCACCTCTTGGCTGAGGCACGGTACTTGATTATATGACCTTTATAAGCATTTTGCAATGCCAAGTTAAACTGATTGGTATAAATCACCTTCCCAGATTGTGTCTCAGCTGAAAAACAGTAACTTCCAATTAAGGTGTAGTAAAGTCTTAAACTATGGTAACTTGTTTGTTTGCAAATATGTGGTCATAATCTTATTTTTAACTTGCTCTGTATAACACATCTTCTTTGTTAATTTAAAGACTTATTTTCTGTGTGATGATATCACAAGACTCTACAGTAGCAGTTGGAATATTTTTAAAGACCTGATGGTTCAAAACGTGGCTGAGAGCAAGAATATCTGTGCAAAATATCTGCCTAAATGGAGTAACCAATAAGTCTGCAGGAAGAAGCTTCCTTTGTTATGATATCTCCCTCTTGCTTCACCAGGAAAACACTCAAGAAAATGAACTGAGACTTAGGAATTATTAGAAAACAAAATAAGATCATCGTTTCACTGTATGGATTTACTTATTTGTCTGAACTATGACTACTGAATATAGTTCTGAGTAAGAACTACATTTCAGAAAAGATATAGTAGAACTTGGGAAGAGTTCAAGAAAGGGTGGTGAGGGTGGACAAAGTATGTAGCAGCTTCCTTATGAGAGACATCTGAGTCTTCTAGGCCTTCTAAAGCTGGCAGACAATCTAAAGGTATGACAGAAGTCTGCAAAACCAAGGCATGAAAAGGGTGAGAAGTGTTACATGAGCTGTTGTTTTATGGGATCAAGACAGCTTCAGAGGACAGAAGAAAGGACAATAGATTCTCTTTTTTTTCCATATGCTACGTTTTACCATACAAGTTTAGCTATCCTGGTTTCAGCTGGGATAGAGTTAATTTTCCTCGTAGTAGCTGGTATAGTGCTGTGTTTTGGATTTAGCATGAGAATAATGTGATAACACACTGATGTTTTAGTTGTTGCTAAGCAGTGCTTATACTAAGTCAAGGACTTTTCAGCTTCTCACACTTTGTCAGCGATGAGGTGCACAAGAAGCTGGGAGGGGACGCAGCTAGGACAACTGACCCAAACTGGCCAAAGGGGTATTCTATACCATATGATCTCATGCTCAGTATACAAACTAGGGGGAGTTGACCGAGGGGCTGTGATCGCTGCTCAGGGACTGGCTGAGCGTCGGTCAGTGGGTGGCGAGCAGTTGCAGCACTTGTTTTTCCTGGGTTTTATTTCTCTCTCTCTCTCTCTCCTTGTTTTCTTATTCATTACAATTTATTATAACAGTAACAGTATCAGTAACAGTAACAGTAACAGTAACAGTAATAATATGCTGTAATGAAATGAGTAATATCATTGGCATCTTAACAAATTTCGTGATTTGCACGAGCAGGTCACATACATACAACAGACATTTCATGCTCTTTATTGCCTTTGGCTGCAGTCAGGTAGTATACACTGCTAAAACATTATTATCATTATCATTATCATTATCATTATCATTATCATTATCATCATCATAATCATTATTATTATTATTATTATTATTATTATTATNATCATCATCATTATTATTATTATTATTATTATTATTATTATTATTATTATTATTAAATTTCAATTATTAAACTGTTCTCATCTCAACCCACAAGTTGTCTTACTTTTGCCCTTCCGATTCTCTCCTCCACCGGGGCTGGGGAGGATGAGCAAGCATCTGTCTGGTGCTTGGTTGCCGACTGGAGTTAAACCACAACAATAGGAAAACATAACACCTTGTAAGCAGTTTGATACCTCACATCAGTGATTAAGGTACTAACTCACTAGTTGACCAAATGGGGCGAATTACGAGCTAGGTGCTGACTTTTACAGGGGAACAATTGGGATCTTGACAGATACTTCTTCTTTCTCTCTCTCTCTCTCTCTGCTTCTACGCTCTTTCATAATGTTAGTGCCTGTGTGTTAATACTCACGGGCTTCTACATATACATGGCCAACAGATGATAGGCCATATCAGGATATGTATATTTGACAAGGGTGTGTATGAGCTAAACAAGTTTAGAAGTTTAAAAGTGTCTTATTAAGTCAAATGCTTTTAAATATCTTCCTTAGCATCTCTTTTCAATACTATAATAGACAGAATAATGGGGTAAGTGGGTCGTTAGTCTAATGCAATAGGGCTGTTCTTATTTCATATTAAGTTTACCTAAAATTAGCCTGACGACAAAAAACAGACTTCCTATCTATGCCAGTACTTTGGAGACCACCACAATAACTTGACCCTTTCAACATATCTACAGTATAGTAATAACATGTTTTGGCTTGACTTACTGTCCCATTTAACAGATATTCCTTTCAGTTTGGATCATTAGTTTTATATCTCCTATGGACTGCTTCCAGAATAGTGTAAATGTTTTGAGCATGCCAGGCCTCACCACATTAAAGGAAAATTAAAGAAGAATGAAAAGATGAAAATTTAAATTAGACAGGGCAGTCATATCTTGCCACCTTTTTCCTAACTGCTGTAGTGATAATGAGTAATATCATCGACTTAACAAGTTCCATAGTTTCCTGCCTTCTTTGCCAGTGATACTAGCTTATGCTAATTAGCAGTTTCATGTCCAGCTTTTTGCTAGATTCCCTTCTTCTCCATTTCTTCTTTTTAATTGGAATTTTAAGTAATGTTAAAAATGTAAACTGTTTTATATTTCAGTATTTAGATAGTATATTAACATTTCTAAGTAAATAAAAAGAATACAAACTTAGTAATTTTGGAAAAAAACCCCAAATATTTTAAGAAAAAAGTTACAACTGCAACTTTTTGAAGTGTTTTTTTAGGTTTTCAATGAGGTGAAAATAGAAAAATAGTGAAAATACTTTTCATGCAAATAAGCTTCCGAAAATGTCATGACTGGAGAAAGAGGATATAATTGTCTTACATTTAGGTCACCTATGGATGTTTTTTCATTCTTCTATCAGAAATGAAAAGGGCTGAAAACAGTGTATTCCTTTTCATGTGTTCACCTGCAAAAATATTTTTGTGTGTGAATATAAATCCAGAACTACTTCAGATGGGTGTTGTAGTTGACAACAGATTGATGTGTAGATTTTATTCATTTTATTACAGTTCAGAATTTGAAGTCCTATCAAATGGGTATTGTGGTCAGTTTACTTTAAGTAACATTTTTATTAAAGTCAAAATTATTGAAGGGTTTAAATTCTATGGCAATGTTAGGATATCTTTTTCTGTATACTCCAGTAATACAATCAATGATAGCAGAAGAGCATATATTGCTTCTGGAAGCTTTCCAGGACTAAAAGCATCATGATTTCTAGAAAATTTCAGGAGAATATTCCATGTCAACATTTTAATCTATGTAAATATTTTAATAATATTTACTGTGTTTTTTGTTGGAATAAAATTAAATAGAAAAATCTATGGAAAGCTGGGAGCTAACCAAGTTCCATCTTAAAATTGCATGAAGCCAATAATTGGTTTCAAGTTCATTTGAAGTTCTCCTAAATCATAACAAAATTAGTCTGTATTTCAGTCTAGTAAAAATAGCATTAAATAAGTAGGTTTTTTTGTGTGGCTATGTGAATTTTACTGCAGGCATTTGGAATAACTTTAGATTAATTGATTGTTAGCTGGTTCCTTTGAAAGACGTCTNCCACACTATTCCTGATACAGGAATTCCTGATACATAGTGTATCCCCCATACACTCATTTTCTGAAGAAAATACTTTGAAAATACCTTCTCTGAATGTAACTGCTTAAACAGAATCTAATATTTAACTTTTTTTTAACACATTAGATATTTTTAGAAGTTAACTCCATCTATAATTTTAGCTACCAGTGTTTGGAGGCAACTGAATTTAGGCAAAAGGATCACCTGAATGTGTGCATCACCCAGTATTATTTCTGTTAGTGTAGCTATATTGTTTGTAGTCTATACTAACATCAAAGCCTGACACATACCCTGAGTAGCATTTTGTCTCTAACATAAATTCTCACTATTCATTCTCACTATTCATTCTCACTTCTTTTAACATCTGGAGGAAACAAAGAGGTTAATTTTAAAGATACTTGGGCACCTTATTTCATCTGGGAGATATCAATGGATGTTAGGGTGAAAATATACTTAAAAGCAGTGTTATAAGTGACTTTCCAATCATGAAACAAATCTGTGGCAGAGCAGAGGCTCAGATCCAGACCTCAGAACTACTAGGCGTATTTCCTAACTAGCGGGTTGTTCTTGCTGTATTATACTCATGCATTTAACTTTGTGGTCTTGGAAGACCAGACATTAACTGTAAGAAGTTACATAGATTAGATGGAATATATTCCACTAAAATAGAATTTTAAGTAATAAGAAAATTATTCATAAATAGTGGTTTATGGTTCAGATCACCTGGGAGTTACATTCTGACTGACTCTGCAAGCAAAGACATACAACATACTTCTTGAGAATAAAACTGTTCACATGCAAATGAACACTATTCTAGTCAAGTTGTATGTCAGAGGTTATCTGTTTTTAATTAACATTTATCCAGGTTCAAAGAGGGTTTTGTAGTGATGTTATATGTTAAGTGAGAGGAAATGAAAAGCAAACCATCTGTCTAGGGAAACATATTTTCATTCAGTGTTGAATAAATGGGACATGAAATGCCAGAGGAGATATTGGTCTCGGTGCTCATTCTATATCCTCAGTGTGATTAGAAGTCACCAGGTAACAAAAGATACTCACACTTAGGAAATCAAAGGATTCTGACAGAACAATGGAAAGGATTCCCCAAAAAAAGAGGTATTTTTACCTTTGAAAATCTGTGATCAGAGCACAACAAGGAGAAATACTTAAAAAAGGAAAGATGGTTAGTGTTGGTAGTAAACTAGCTCTAAATTCATAGATTTATCTTTAAGCTTATTTGTCATAATGTACTAATAAACCTTTTTTATGCTATCTTTAATGAATATCCTAAGTTATTTTCAAAGACAAAAATGGACTTGGTTATTTGGTAAGAGGAAAAATGGAGCAAAAAGGTAGCTTACTTCAGGCATTGGTCAAAGCATAGGTCAAAACACTACATAATATAAAATATGCTTGTATGAAGTTGATGAAAAGCATTAGATGAAGTGTGAAAGGAACAGAATCCTATTTCTCACACATGTACATGATACTTTGATACGTAACTTCAAGGAATTTCACAATGACTTTATTTTCTCTGGACACAGAAAACTCAGAGGACATTGAGCACTTAATTATTTCTCTCTGAAATATGCTCCAAAATTCAAAACACAGGCTCTGAAGAAGCATGTTTTTCTGACAAGCCAAAAGATATCTGTGAGGATTGCTGTCAACAGGAATTCTTCGGAGGCTGTCCTATGATTTTCTCCCAGTTATTAACTACAGTGTGTTTATTAACCTGCTAACAATTTAAGTATTAAGGAGGAAAGCAAGTCACCCAGTCTTAAAAATAATCAACGGAAGCAGGATTAATAGAGAAAATGAGTAACAGAGAAATGAAGAAAACAGTAAAAATAGAGAAGCATTTTAAAGAAAGCAACAAGTAGAAAAAACAACAACATTTCAGGGCCAATCAACTATTCAAGGACACAGCTGCAAGTATACTTAGAGAAAATCTCTTCAGAAGCATATTTCATAGACTAGCTCTAGAGAAACGTAATACTGAATTATAAAGATTTCCATTCAAATACATCCCTGCATCTACCTAGGCACAAAAGAAAAGAGTACTGTGATCATAGAATGTATGACAATGTTTACCTGTTGCAGAGAATAACAGAATTTGAAATTCTTTTTTTAAAGGGATAGTCATTATTCCTTTACAAGTAGATTTTTAAAAAGCATATTAGCTTGTAACAGCCATACAAATTGAAATTATTTGCTTATCACCACAAGCAGATACATCTGCAGTCAGTTTCCCTCTGATATTAACTCTTGTATCTCTAGCCCATAGGGACTACATTTAATGATGAGAAGGGAATTGCATCTTCATGTCAGTCTTCATTCTGTTAGCAGAAATTGCCAATTAACACCAATTGTTTTGGTGATTTTTGTGTTATAGATGCTTGTCCACTGGGATTTGACTTCTGCTAGTGACTTATACTTCACCTCTAGAGCAGCTGCCAGATGGTGGCCTTTCAGTCTCTGTCACCCTCTGCTGCCGATGACTTAGAGGTGAAAGATGCTCTATATAGTCTTATGAACCATTGGAGCCCTCACAGTATACTAATTCTTTCTGAATATCTCATTAAATTTTATGCCCTGCTGTAGACTATGAGAAATAGAAAGTAAAAGCAGGGCATAAAATTCAATAGAAATACAGACATTGGTGAAAAATGGTCTTTTTTTTTTCCCTTCCCTCCCCGCCCCCCCTGCCCACTTCCCTAGTGATGAATACTTTCCTTGACAATTTTATGGCAAGAAAATATGTTGGTGTATTTTCGTATTCACTGAAGACTGGGGGTAGTACATTGTGTTTTGGAGTTAGATGAACTTATCTAATCAGCTTGGAAAAGACCCCAGATCATGCGGAAATGGAAATAGCTGAGCATGAAACATAAAAGAACTGGAACAGAAAAGAAATTTGCTATCTACAGATGATGTGAGATAGTGATAGCAGGCCAAGAGAAATGTGTATATAAAGAAAATAAAATGTAAAAGAAATAAAAAGGAAGAAAATACCTGAAGACCTCTTAAGGACCTATTTTTTTTTGCAGCTGAATTCAGCCATAGATTTATCCAGCTCACCGCTTTAAAGGAATTAATGGTTTAAGGAATGAAGTTTACAAACAAGATGATCAAATACATGAATTACTAAGACTTTAAACACTGCAAAGATTCCGAGAAAAGATTTTCTTACTATTTCAGTAGTTCTCTGAAGAAAAAGGGAAAAAATCCTCTTTTTAAAAAGAAAAGTTACATCATAAAACTGTATGAGTGATTTGACCATTATCTGATAGTTTGGCAGAGATTAATCTTTCAAAATTATAGATTTTTTTATTTGAGTTGATTACTTTATACTTCCTCTATAGTCAGTGGAGAGTAACACTAGTTTTAGGGAATGATTCATCTCATCCTCATGCAGAAGTCTAAAATACTTTAGGCTTACTTCATTAAAAAAATGCTTATTTCTCTGCTTTGGCTATGAAGGAAGTTTGGGGTGAGTATCTCAAATATTGATGTCAGTTTTGTGAGGAAAAAGTAAATGAAATGGACACCATCATTTCTGCATTTCTGAATTACCAAGAAATACACAGCAGACCATGTTTTCTAAAATGTGGTAACCACTGAAACTGGAGCAACATAGTACCTCGTTAACCTCACTTGCCTTAGCATCACAAAATATGTAGGACTCCAGGGGCAGTCAATATTGTAGCTTCAAGGGCAGTTTTCAGTTATACTAACAATCAAGATTGCTTTTTTTCTACAATTAAATTATAAGAATATATGAAGACATTTAAATAAAGAGCTGATTCTGAAAAATATCTTACCTGTTGGATGATGATGCATGACAATAGGTACAATGTCTTAAAAGAATAAGGAATACAGTATAAAGCCTGAAAGTAATCTCTGTCTTCCAGATATTGGCAGTTTACCAAGGATAGAGATATTTAGTTTCACTGCTAAGGAGAAGAGGCCCCAGATGTTAATATTGAACCTAATCTTGAATTTAATATTTATGTTGGATAAAATTTGCACATATTTTAAAATATTAAATATATTTCAGAATTCAAACAGCAACAAGTAGAGCCACTAAAAAAGGCTCAACTATATGTACTTACAACTACTTTAAAAATATTTGGCAGATATTTTTTTTCCTTAAAGACCTTTTAGGAAAAATTGAAATATTTCACAGAGATATGCTGATTTTTTTTGCAATTCTGACAGAAAAAAAGAAAAAGGAAATTTCATGTTTTCCTTCTAGGATATTTCATCCTTTGTGTTCTCTTTTCTCACTGCACTCACATCTTCTGTGGATAACATGTCAAACTAGGGTTCTCTATTCCTATTGCGAGCTTTGAGGTTTCCATATCATTTATTCCTGAATGTGAGAGAAAGAATTAGTGGATGTAAGTTATAAATTATTTACTAAAGGTGACTGCCTCTTTCAATCAACTCTCAGGTGATTATGACTATTTTTATATTAGCAAATAAAATGACCCAAAGAGTGAAATTGTTGGTTTGGAGAACCCTACAATTACACTATAAGGCAGGAGGTGGGAGAAGCAGATTACTTTGGACTAGTCTTAGCCCAGTCCTGTGAGCCGAATGCCTGTTAATAACAAAAGTTCATTCCTTTAACACTTTTTTGGTTTAGTTTCATGTGAAAGGGAATGACTTGTGCACTGTGAGTATGCCTGATCTTAAAGAAAACACTGATATGTATTAACACTATACTTTTAACTTCAGATAGTAATTTTTAGGAAGAACGGATGGTTAGTTAATTGATAATATTTACAACAAATTTAGTGATGTTTCAAATTTTTTTAATATATGAACTGTATATTTATCTGTTTGTATATGTGTAAGACACAAAAATGGAGAGAAAGAAGGACCAGAAAAAAGAGGCAGAATACCAATTGTTGTCATTGTCCTGTCCCCATACAGCAAAACTGTAAAGTTGATATTCATAAAGTTCACATTTAACTTATAATTTGTCTTCTGAAAATAATATTTCATATATTTAACTTTTCAAAATGTGCATGGTTTTAATTCTGCTAAGGAAGCATAGCTCTGTGTCATCCATTGTCAACACTTCCCAGTTAGTACTGAAATAGAGCTTATCAGGAAAGAGAATGGTAAAATTAATTCATAATTAAATAGTCTCAGATTTTGGTTGTTTTTTTGTTTTTTTTTTTTAAATCTGCAAGTTTGTATTTTTTAGTTTGTGTTGGAAAAAGTGAGATTTGCTTTGTCTCTTTTACTCAAAATGATATGTTGTAGTGTCATGACATTTCTGGATCCCAGATATAATGTGGCCTTTATAGTGAAACAAGGTGAAAGTTATGATAAGAATATGACACAAAGCTGATTTAAGTCATGACTCCTTTGTTACTTCCAAGTTACAATTCTTTAAATGGAATTCCTACAGCTTTAGCTATCTGCAAGAGGGATAAATTTATTTCTGAAGAAAAGATTATATCAGGGTGTTGTGGTTTAACCCGGCAGGCAGCCAAACACCACATAGCCACTCGCTCACTCCCCCCACCCTCAGTGGGATAGGGAGGAGAATTGGGAAAAAAGTAAAATTCGTCAATTGGTATAAAGGAAGTTTAGAACAGAAAAGGAAAAGAAAATAGTAATAATAGTAGTAGTAGTAGTAGTAGTAGTAGTACTAGTAGTAGTAGTAATAATAATAATAATAATAATAATAATAGCAATAGTAATAATAGCAATAGTAATAATAGTAAGAATAGTAATAATAATGATAGAATATACAAAATGAGTGATGCACAATGCAATTGCTCACCACCCACTGATCGATGCCCAGCCTGTCCCCAAGCCTGTCAAAATTTTCAACCTTTTTCTCATTTACTGCAAAATCAGCAGCACTTATGAACATTTTTATGATATGATACCATGAGTGGTAAAGATATGGAACAAATGATGCTATTAAAATCAATGCCTGAGATAGAAACCACAGGAACATTAAAGGTCATTGTAAATACTGAGGAGTAGATAGAAAACTGGATGATGGTGATTAGAATTTGTCACTCAAATCCTTCTGCTTCACAAGGCTGAAAGAAATGAGAGATTCTACAAAAATATTTATCTGACAGTTTTAATATGTGGAGGATAATAAACTGATTAAAAAAAAAAAAAAAAGAAAAACTAAAGCATCAGCTTGCCAAAAAGTTATGTTAAATGTTGCAACTGAACATAAATATAAGTACTAATGCACACGTGTGTGTCTGTGTATACATAGATATTTATATAGCAGTTAAGGAATCACAGATTCTTGTAATAGAATTATTTAGAAAACTGATAAATCAAAACAGTTTTAAAATTTGAAACCAAACTTTACTAGACATTCATTAACAACACACATTGTGCTATTCAAAGCAGTTAGTCCTTAATAAGTGTATTCTAAATTAGCTTTGAGCATACAGTGCCACAGAACTGATGCTGGGTAGTTAATGCTTACAGTGAAGGTCACTGATGGTGTAAGTTGCTGAGGTGGAGAATGTCGTGGAGCAAAAAAATGGACACCACGCCAGGATCAATGTGATCAGGTGAATGCCGTTTATTGTGTGTGCCACTGCCCTTAATATAGCAGACAGTTGCAATTATACTTTATACCGTACTAAAAATATCACACAGCATGCTTTTATACCATTCTAATTATAACACACAGTGCGCTTTTATACTAACTTTCTTATTGGTGCTCTAACACTAACAATGTGCTCCGCTACCGCTCATTGGTGGCAAACAGGTGTTCATGTGGCCACTATCTTCATGTAAGCATCCTCTTGTTTTTTGCTTGAATCATCCAGGAGCTGCTAGCTTCAGGGTCGTTCTTCGCATTCCTAACTGAAGCTCTTATCTTCCAGTGACCTTGCTTACTGCTTAACTATTTCAGGCCTGCTGTTCACCAGCTTCACTGCATCGACAAAGGCTGGATTGCTCACATGTCCATGTTCGCTCAAAACTTCTCCTACAGGAGGTGGCCAAGCTTGAGAGCTTTTTAGTGATGGAAACTGGAACCAAAGTGCGTGTGTCCTTTCCTCCCCTCATTCCAACTTCAACATCTCCTTTTACAAGCAGTTTGAGTTTCTACACAATTCCTAATCCTTGGCCTCCACCCTGGGACTATGTGTTTTCATCTGGAGTTTGATATTTTCCCAGGGTAGCAGGCCTTATCCTATTGCTTGGCTAGCTTTTTGTGTATATGTGTGTTTATTTGTATGTTTGTTTGTTTTAACTTGTTTAGCTGCTGCTTCTTTCCCTGAAGCAAAATGCTTTCTTGAGTACTGGAAAAAAGAGATCTTGACCAGTAATTGACCATCAGTAAGCTGTTTTTCTGGGATCTCTGTTTTCAACCTCTGTCCATATTTTCAAGGCCTTTGCTGTTATCCTGTGTTAATACTGTACATCATAGCAAGAGACATCCAGAGTCAAGGTCTGGTTCACGCAGCAAGTGCTCTCAACAAGTTGATAACCAGGCAAACAAAACCAGGCTTTGCAGCATNCACTTATGAACATTTTTATGATATGATACCATGAGTGGTAAAGATATGGAACAAATGATGCTATTAAAATCAATGCCTGAGATAGAAACCACAGGAACATTAAAGGTCATTGTAAATACTGAGGAGTAGATAGAAAACTGGATGATGGTGATTAGAATTTGTCACTCAAATCCTTCTGCTTCACAAGGCTGAAAGAAATGAGAGATTCTACAAAAATATTTATCTGACAGTTTTAATATGTGGAGGATAATAAACTGATTAAAAAAAAAAAAAAAAGAAAAACTAAAGCATCAGCTTGCCAAAAAGTTATGTTAAATGTTGCAACTGAACATAAATATAAGTACTAATGCACACGTGTGTGTCTGTGTATACATAGATATTTATATAGCAGTTAAGGAATCACAGATTCTTGTAATAGAATTATTTAGAAAACTGATAAATCAAAACAGTTTTAAAATTTGAAACCAAACTTTACTAGACATTCATTAACAACACACATTGTGCTATTCAAAGCAGTTAGTCCTTAATAAGTGTATTCTAAATTAGCTTTGAGCATACAGTGCCACAGAACTGATGCTGGGTAGTTAATGCTTACAGTGAAGGTCACTGATGGTGTAAGTTGCTGAGGTGGAGAATGTCGTGGAGCNTTTCAAGGCCTTTGCTGTTATCCTGTGTTAATACTGTACATCATAGCAAGAGACATCCAGAGTCAAGGTCTGGTTCACGCAGCAAGTGCTCTCAACAAGTTGATAACCAGGCAAACAAAACCAGGCTTTGCAGCATTAGCACGTTTATGGTGTGTCTGTAGCAAAGGCTACACTGTTTTCACTGGGCCACTGAATTAATACATGCTTATACAGTTATGCTGCATTAGTGTGCTTGAGTCCAAGATTAAGACTAGCTAATAGTGATTAAATCCCATTTAGTGTGCTTCCACTTTTATGAGTGCAATAGGTCTCTACTTTGGTTACATAAATCAACTTCATTTTCTTCCTTGACCAGGATAACTTGCCTACGGGGGAAGTGAAAAACTAGGGTATGATCTAGTGTAGCATCGCCAAGAGTTCTGCCAAAATATGCATGGTCTTATCATAAGAAAAGAAGGAAATATTCATTAGATAATTATTGCAAATTAATGGCATGAGTACTTGATAAAACATAGGTTAACTATCATACATTCCAGTGAAAGTAGCAGGAGAGAGACATTCCGATAGGAGTTTGGTTTTGTCTGGTATTAGGCAACGTAATTAGCAAAACCTAAAAGATAATACAGAAAGTCAATAATGTTGGCATTTGTCGTGGTTTAACCCCAGCCAGCAACTAAGCACCACACAGCAGTTCGCTCACTCCTGCCCAGTGGGATGGGGGAGAGAATCAGAAGGGTAAAAGTGAGAAAACTCATGGCTTGAAATAAAGATAGTTTAACAGGAAAAGCAAAAGCTGCGAGTGCGAGCAAAGCAAACCAAGGAATTCATTCACTACTTCGCATTGTCAGGCAGGTGTTCAGCCATCTCCAGGAAAGCAGGGCTCCATCATGTGTAACAGTTACTTGGGAAGACAAATGTCATCACTTTTAACGTCCCCCCCTTTCTTTCTTCTTCCCCCAGCTTTATATGCTGAGCATGATGTCATATGGTGTGGAATATCCCATTGTCCAGTTGGGTCAGCTGTCCTGGCTATCCTCCCTCCTAGCCCCCCGCACACCTGGCAGAGCCCGGGAAGCCGAAAAGTCCTTGACCAGTGTGTACACCACTCAACAACAACTAAATATCAGTGGTTTATGCACATTATTCTAATACTATATCCAAAACATAGCACTGTACTAACTACTAGGAAGAAAATAATCTCTGTCCCAGCCAAAACCAGGTCAGCAATATATAAGGACAGCATTATCACTCAAAAAATATGTCTTATAGAAATTATCTGAAATTGTTAAAATAGTAAAAACAAGTGGAAAGTGTTATACTTGGGGAGGAAAAATCAAATGAACAGGTTGCAAATGTTCATTAATATGCCAGTCAGTCAGAAATACAGCAGGAAAGTGTTAGGATCTTCAGCAGAGTATGCAAAAAAAAAAAAAGAATCAAATAATGCTCTCACCAGAAGGGGAAATGCCCTTCTGAAATGTGTTATCAGAAATATATCTTGTAAAATGATACAGAAGTTCTCCCCTAAGGACTTATGAACTGTTGCTTGCTTGCTGCCTCTAAATTTGACAATGGTATAGACAAATTGGAGAAACTCAAATGAGAGCAACAAGAATGTTGTAAAAAGCGTTTGATACTATGTTGATAACATTGGTTTTCTTGATCTAGAAAAGGAATACAATAATCATCTTCAAAGTATAGCAGTTACTGGGGGAAAAAAAGGCAATGATAGTTTTTCAGTAGGTTAACTAAAAGAAGAAAAGACATCATTTGCAAAAAGTTTCTTAGGCAAGGCAAAGGACAAGTTATGGGAGCTGTTAAACAATTAATGGTGTAATAGATAACAGGGATCTCTCTTACTGTAGATGTTTAAGAATATAATAAATATTCAGGGCCATAATATATATAATAAATATAGTCAGGGACACTATGGCTGAATTTGTGATTTGCTTGATACATTGGAAAGGTTATTGTCCCTGTTAGTATTCAATTTTCAACGCTTCTAAAGTGAACTAGTTTTCAGAATAATTTCTCCTACTTCAACAGGAAGTAGTCAGGGAATTTCTAGGCTGTCTAAGACAGAGAACTGTTGAGATAAAAACATATAAATATATTAAATGTTGATAAATATGATGATAACTGTGGGTGTAGGTTTGGGTTTTTTTGCTATTCAGAACTTCTTTTTGTAATATTATCTCTGGAACTCATTTTCTGAGTATATTTAAATATGTTTTGTTTTCTCCTTTCTTGGATATGACTAACCAACTCCAGGCTGTGTCTCTGAATTCTGGCTTTCCACTCTTGTTTGCAAGTCTGATGATCTCAATTTACTAATCAACCCTTTTTTACTGTTACAACTACTAGGATGAGAATATTAAGTGTGAAAATATTCCTGTGAAAACGAATAAAATAATAGAATTTATTCTATGCATTCTCTCTAGATTTAATTTGTAGCTGTCAATTTTTTGCATCTCTTACTTCTGATGTTTCAGAGCTACTTTTGTGTAGCTTCCACAGTATGTAGACACTTGTAGAGTGGTATTCTTGTATCAAATAGGTCAAGCTCAAAAAATGGCTCTGATTAAAAAAAAAAAAAAAAAATCCCATATTCTACCAATGTAGTGGTGTGTATCTTAGCTTTGTCTTCTGGTTTAAGTTACTTCTTTGCAATGTCTAGACATACAGAGGCAGAAGTCTCCAAAAGCTCCAAGGTCACTTGCAGGTCATGCTGCAGTTCAGCTGAATTAATTTAGTGCCTGACTTATGAATTTTGAACCATGTGCATTATTTTATAACTGTCAACATTAAATAACATTCTTCTTGTCACTTCATTTATGGAGCAAATCAAAACCTCTTTCAGTTTCACTTATTACTTGGTATGAGTTCACAGGGCTCCTTTCCCCCTTACACAAATCTGTATTACCAAAACACAAATTTAAATTCATTGTTCCTCACTGTTTCTCCAATTAATTGTATTTGGTTTAGATATTGAATTAAAAATAAACAATATTGAATAATAACTACTGCACAGAAAATACTTCTTAAGGCACTTCATCAGTTTGACCAAACTCCCATGGCTATTGACCTCTGAACTTGAAAAAAAAATCCTTAATCTAGTTGTATCGAGCCATTAGCCCTCTTATCTTTTCAAAGTCTTACTGACAGTTTGTAAGTAGGTGACAGAAAATCCACCATTTTCAAAATCATGTGGCTTTAAGTTAATGTGAAATTAATTGCATTGTTTATGAACCTGTTTCATATATATGCATATAATTTATTCTTTTTATCCTCAGAAGGAAATGGAGTGATGAATTAAAATTCAACCAACAATCCACATGTCCTAAAAAACCCCATACACAATAAATTGAAAAAATAACTAGGATATATACTATATAGCATATGTGTGCCTTATGCTGTATGTTATATTTAGTATCCTTATTAATGGGTTGAAGAAGAAACTTGAAAATATTGAATTTTGATTTCTGTGTTAATAATATGCTAGCTATTTTCACCAAATTGTTAGAATTTATAGAGGTATTTTTCTTGCCATGACAGTTACAAATTACTCATGCAGTCATTATTTCTTAGGAACTAACTTATCACTAACTCCACAATCTTTCATATTGGAGGAAAAATTTTATTGTGTGTTAAAAAATCTCGTGTTTACTCAGAGAAAACGCGTAAATAATGGCAAAATATTGTCTTATTCTGTTGGAAGTATATTGTTATGCAAGGAAAATGTGTGGGGGATATATTTAATTTCTTTAATCTGATTTTTTGAATGTGGATATAGTTTTGTGTAAGGAAAGGTAAGTATCCTTTTTAATAACTTGGGATATATCTGATGGACATTGACTTTTTTGCCATTGCCATCAGAATAATGATGTATGTTAGGAAACTTCTACATGGGTAATTAGGAATTGTGATGGATTCTAGCCAGTGGAAATCTATTGTATTTTTCCCGATTTTGGCTAGGATAGAGTTAATTTTCCTCATATTAGCTTGTATGATACAATGTTTTCGATTTGTGACCAAAACACTGTTGATTACACACCAGTGTTTTTATTATTGCTGAGCAGTGCTTACACAGCATCAAGGCCTTTTCTGCTGCTCACACCACCCCACCAGCGAGTAGGCTGGGGGTGCACAAGAAGTTGGGAGGGGACACAGCTGGGATAGCTAACCCCAGCTGACCACAGGGATATTCCACACCATATGATGTCGTGCTCAGCAATGAAATCTAGAGGAAGAAGGAGGAAGGGGGGATGTTCAGAGTTATGGGGTTTATCTTCCCAAGTAACCGTTACGTGTGATGGAGCCCTGCTTTCCTGGAGATGGCTGAACACCTGCCTGCCGATGGGAAGCAGTGAATGAATTCCTTGATTTGCTTTGTTTGCACACGCAGCCTTTGCTTTACCTATTAAACTGTCTTTATCTCAATCCACAAGTTTTCTCACTTTTACTCTTCTGATTCTCTTTCACTTCGGGGAGGGAGTGAGTGGCTATGTGGGGCTGAGCTAGGGTTAAACCATGACACTACTTAATGCTTGTATAGGTCAAAGACAAAACTTGCTAATATCTAAAAGTCCAAATTCTTGAAAAAGACTTAGCATACAGCAGCATGCCCTATTATCTGCATTATTACATGCAAGAAATCTGTATGTATGTGACCACACAGAATTGTATTTTAGTATGTTCTAATTCTGGTATCTTTTTTTTGGTGTTTAAATGAACATCTTGGTCTGTATTGTCAAAAAGTGATTTGGAGCATCCTATATTACAGCAATAACAAGGGAAGTTTTTGAACTGTTTGAAGAAATTGGTTTGGGAAATGAAAATACTGTTATCTTAGGAAACCTATAGCACTACATCCACCTTGTTTTTTAATCAGAGATTGAAAATGATTCATTTAATTACAAACAATATGTTTTATGCATGATGACTGTTATGAAAGTTACAGAAAGAGAATGAATTGAGCTGCAAAACCTTTCTGCTGTTATATTAGTTACACTTGTCATTTGCATTTTGGGCTTATTTTGAATGTGATCTATTATTCTTTTCTAGATTTGTAAATGTGAGATTATGGTGCTGCTGCACAGACTGGTAAACAAAGAAACTTAGTGAAAACCAGAGAGATCACAGGAATCATTAGGTTTCCTAGATGTTAGCAATGTGAATAAATTAGATATACTTTGCAACCTACCTTTATTTTAGTATTGCACTGTAATTTATGGAATAATATTTTACTACTGTATGAACAAAAATATAATTATTGTATCTGTAAATGAAATCTGAAAGTAAACAGGTATTATGTCAAAGCATATTTAGTGCTTAATTAAACTTTTTTCTTGTTTGCCTAGAATACAATCTGTATACATTAATGCATCAATATTTCATAAAATGCAATTATACTGAGAACTGAACACTGTGTATCATTACTAGCTAAAATTTATCTACAATGCAAAATTCATTTTTAATAAAATTGCATGCAAATAAATTTACAAAATTATGCAAATATTATTATCAACTTTCTGACTTGAACTTTTCACTTAAGACGGCAGAGAAAAAGGGAGCATCTGCATGACTTTCCAGCTGATGAAACTAATCATGTGTACAAAGCATTTGTAAGCTTAGGTGTAATTCCAAATGTAATTCAGCCATTAAAATAAGAAATGCAAAAAGTATATTGAAAATGTAAAATTTAGTGTACGCCTTGAAGCCTACAATTATTTTACATAATAATGACTTCTGGAAAATGTAAACATTTCAGCATATTCAGTATAAAGAAATAGAACTCATATCCTTAAATGATTGTAAACGACTTCACAACATACATTCATGAATCCTCACAATGTCATTGTTAGCACATACTCTAATACTCATTTTATGAATATTTTTACATGAAACAAAATATGTTTTTTATCACTTTGCACAAATCATATTGAGTGGGATAAATCTTATTTAATTTTAGATATCTACACAGTCAGTGTGGATATCTCAGCTAGTCACTTGTGGCTCCCTCTCCCTTGTGTAGAGAAATAGGTGCTTGTTAAGGTGTTATTCATCTGACTAAATATAGGTGTTGGATGAAATTATTTCCATTCACAAGTTCTATATTCTTCCATTAGCTGTAAAGGAAGTCTAAGTTCAGAAGCAGATATCTATACCTTAAAGTAAGATAATATAAATCCTATGCTATGTGTCAGAAGTGAGAATGGAATCGAAGACAATTGACTCCTCTATTCAGATTGTTTTACTTCTGTTGTTTCATTCATTCCTTGGGATACTAATTGAAGTATAAAAACATCACCTTAACTTCTCTCTAAATAGAACTCTTCTGAAATAATAGGTTGTTTTTTTTCTTGGGGGCAAGGGGAGTGTGGGTTGTTTTGGGTTTTTTAACCTAAAGACTGTGCCCTTAGAATTCCAAGTTTTCAGGCCAAAAGCACCATTACAGCAAGGTAATCTGTCCAGTTGTATAGTAAATTTCATTGGACTTTATTCTATCAGCAAACTGGTGACTCTGGAGTATTTATTAGAAAGATGTCATAACTTGATTCAGAGACTTCAAAGAATGAAGAATTTATTATATACCTTGACCATCTATATAATGGCTAACTACAGTATTAAAAAAAAAAATCTTTGTTACTGAAATATTTTTAGCACTGCTTCCATTGTAGTGATCATCATAATTGCTCATAGCTGGGATTATGCTAATCAATAATAGTTCCTTCTTTAGAATTTCAGAAGTTTGAATCTAAACAATACCTAACTACATCAGCCGTCATCACACAGCTCCATTGAATGTGAAAACAAGACGTGGTTATGACATTGAGAGTAATGACCAGCAAGTGCTTCATTCCTCCTCATGTTAATGGTAAAAAATCCTCTTCTACTAACTTTAAGGAGCAAGGAATAGATATTAAGTGGAGAACGCTGTACCCATGTGTTAACATTTGAAGTGGTATGATCATGTCAGGTATAGGCATATATAGGCATATATCTATAAGTCAAGCTTGAAATTAAGTTTCTGAAAACTTAGACTGAGCTCCAAAACCAACAAAACTTCTTGACAAAGACATGCATGAACCTATGTTTTATGGAAAAGCTAGAATTTCTCATAATTTTTCACTTTTAAAACTAGACATCAAAAATAGAGAAAAATCAGTGCTAGAGATCAATATTGTCCTGGAAATGAGATTGATTAATTGATCTAGCAGAACTTCTCCATGTGTTACTTCTAGAAAAGCATCCATGTAATGGAATTTTTTTTCCTGTATTTTACAAAGAGCATGTAATTTTTGTAAATGAACTTTCCTGTCTGAAGCCCAAGAAAACAAACAAACAAACAGCACTTTTTAACTGTTAAACTTGGTCAATGCACTGTATCATGTTTACCAGCAGAAAATATCAAACACCTTATGAAGTGTAATGGTACACAAGCCACATCTGGGACAATCAGGGGATCAGGCCCAGCCAGCACGGGTTCATGAAAGGCACGTTCTGCTTGACCAACCTGATCTCCTTCTATGATCAGGTGACCCGCCTCGTGGATGAGGGAAAGGCTGTGGATGTGGTGTACCTGGACTTCAGTAAAGCCTTTGACACTGTCTCCCACGGCATTCTCCTGGAGAAACTGGCGGCTCATGGCCTAGACAGGTACACTCTTCACTGGATAAGAAACTGGCTGGACGGCCGAGCCCAGAGAGTTGTAGTCAATGGAACTAAATCCAGTTGGAGACTGGTCACGAGCGGTGTTCCCCAGGGCTCAGTATTGGGGCCAGTGTTATTCAACATCTTTA
>VZTQ01008767.1:0-10847 GCA_013400755.1 Pelecanoides urinatrix | reverse complement strand
TTAGGAAAAAATTCTTTACTGAAAGAGTGGTCAGGCCTTGGAACAGGCTGCCCAGGGAAGTGGTGGAGTCACCATCCCTGGAGATATTTAAAAGACGTGTAGATGAGGCGCTTAGGGACATGGTTTAGTGGGCATGGGGGTGTTGGGTTGACGGTTGGACTCGATGACCTTAGAGGTCTTTTCCAACCTTAATGATTCTATGATTCTATGATTCTATAATGACTTAATTAAAACTGATTGATTAAAGTAAAAAGAAGTGTGTGGGAAAAATCAAATGAACATAAAAAATTACTTTGAAGGTACATGAAGAACAATTTTCTTGAATAGTTATAGTCCTTGTTTCAGAGAAAGCATATAAAAAAGGAATTATTGCTATGGTGAAAGAGATTTGGTGAAAGAGATTTGGCTTTCTCTCCTCATGCTCACTCACAATAAATTACCTCCTAAGACATCTGCTTTGCCTTTGAAAGTTTGACAGTAATGCTCTAATAAACTGATTTCATCTCATAAAATATACATATTCTTTCTGAAGAGTTTTGGTTGGTTGGCTGTTTGGCTTTAGTCACTATGGAATGCAATTAGGTGTGTAAAAATCCAGTAGACGTCATATATTTAACACTAGTGTATATTTGTTAAGTCTATATTTCAAAACACCGAGTCTCAGGCAGAAATTGGAAGTCCATAATTTTAGAGAGATTCCTTGAATATAAACGAAAATTAGGATTGTCTATTCATCCTCCCACATTACCACAACGGTTAGAGAAGCATTATAAAATATTGAAAATACATTTGTGCTCAGTAATAAAAATTTTCTGTTACATAATTGTTTTCTGCAATAGAGGTTGAAATATGTCATCAGTTTTGAAATATGTCTCAATTTTATCTGGTAATTAATACAGCTGATTTTAATTAATGATCAGTTCATTGCTATAAGGGCCCTAAATTTTAATGGTGTGATGTGAACCTACTCGTTAGAGGGATGCTTGCAACAACAGAATACAATAATAAATACTTGTATTTGGAGAAGAGCATCATTACAAAGTTTATGCCAGGCCATTACAAACAGTAGAGAGACACTCTTTGTGTCTAATAGTTTCTTCCATACTCTTTAGCTCTGAGGTGTCACACAGAAACTTCCACATAGTGGAGAGTGTGCCATCAACAGCTAATAGAGAGTGTTATTTTTAAGCAACATTTTGAAAACAGTGAACAGTGTGTTTCATTTCCAAGGCTGAGTCCTACCTCAGAGGGCACACTAACAGCCTACCTCCTGGCCTTTCCTCTCATACCGCTCTGTCTGGAAACTTTCTGGAAATCACAGCAGACAATAAGTCTGTTCCATCTTCATTACAGATATTGATCAATCCAGAACCTCTACTTGTGGTTAAACCTGCTGTTGTAAGCACGGTCTCTTTTCAGCAGTTTTAAACAGTCAGATAGTTAACTTAAAAACTTTGCTTGAAATGTAACGTGAAATCTCAATCAACAATCCTAAGACCTGGCTCAGAAGACCAAACTGGTGGATTTAATGTTTTCGCTTAATGCTAAGCTGCATTGCTGTGGCTCACATCTTTTAAATGCAGAAGGGTTGAGTTCTCTGTGGTTGCAGATGAGGAAGCACAAGTCGGCCCTCTGAAAGGTGAGAACTTTAGGTTTATGCTGTGCAAGAAATAGATGTGCTTAAATTCTAAGTCTTTCACAATGTGTTTCTAAACAAGCAAAACCCTTTTCTGTTGGCTACACTCAGCTAATCGAGAGGCTTAATGTAAACAGCATATGTCTTAAAAATAGTAACACCTCAAAGACATAAAATGCTGCAGAATTCCTTGAGAAGCACTTCAAAAACCTAGGGTTCCTTTTGCCAAAAAAAAAAAAAAAAAAAAAAAAATCATTCTTAAAATTAAGCCGAAATCATCTCTATTGTACTTCCCTTAATTTCTTCTTCTAGACAAGTGATCTGCATTGTGAAGGAATATATCACAAAGACAGCTGATAATATTGGTAAAAGCTCAGTGTACAATAATGCAGACAGTGTGTGTCCAATAGTTGGTACAATACAAATGTTTAATAGTGTATGTTTTTTGGCTTTCCAGATATTCAGATCTAGCCACTGCTACTTTACAACATTTTAAACTCTACTATGAAAGACTATAAATACGGTGGTATTTTATTTTTGCCTTAGAAACCCTGTTTTTCTGAAAATTCCTAATGAATAAAAGATAAAAATGTAATGAAATTTACTTCAGTCAATTTTCATGTATTATTCAATAGTCTTCTATATGTATGCGGTATCTAGATACTCTAATTAGCTACCTTGGGCAGGAAAGACCTGGTTTAGAATGTTGAAAATAATAGGTTTCAGAGAGCAATTAAAGGTAAATACAGGATTAAGTTTCATAGTGCAAGGTGACAAGCACCTGGCATCATTTCAGTTACAGTGCTATACATTATTTAATGTGAGATGGAAAATAGTAAATAATCTAGAGCTGAACTGATTTCTTTAAACTAACTTTCAATTCACTAACTCTTCAGGAAGAAAATACTCCAGAACAATAAAGCTCCTCTCCACAAAGAAAAACACCTCACCTCCCCTCAAGAAAGCTTTCTTTTTCTGAGGTATTAATCGGAAAAAAAAATAAATAAAGAAAAAGAATCCTTAGTTGGCATTCTGTTATGTGTGTGTTGAAGATTTATCCTCTGTGATTGACCCATGAGTATTTAATTGTACGCAAGAGCAAACAATGAAGATGTCCAAGTTCCAGATGGGCAATGAAAACTCTAGTCTCAAAGCTATATTCTGGTTTTTACTTCTTTTTCTTTTTCTTTTTTTTTTGTTAAACCTAATGTTAAATATCTAATGTAAAGAAGTGGTTTAAAAGTGATTTTTTTTTTATTTTATATGTTGAGAAAAATTTCATTAACCAAAAATGACTACTTTCCTGATTGTCCTTCAGGGGTGGTGGGGTTGGGTAGGTGGGGTGGCAGGGGGGAGAGAGGTGTAACACACATTGAGTATAACTGGCCAGAACCCAAGCTGGTGGTAATGGTTGGTTGTCTTCAAATGCTTAGAATCATAGAATCATAGAATCATTAAGGTTGGAAAAGACCTCTAAGGTCATCGAGTCCAACCATCAACCCAACACCCCCTATGCCTACTAAACCATGTCCTTGAGCACCTCATCTATACGTCTTTTAAATCCCTCCAGGGATGGTGATTCCACCACTTCCCTGGGCAGCCTGTTCCAAGGCCTGACCACTCTTTCAGTAAAGAATTTTTTCCTAACGTCCAGCCTAAACCTCCCTTGGCGCAACTTGAGGCCATTTCCTCTCGTCCTATCGCTGGTTACTTGGGAGAAGAGACCAACCCCCACCTCACTACAACCTCCCTTCAGATAGTTGTAGAGCGCGATGAGGTCTCCCCTCAGCCTCCTCTTCTCCAGACTAAACAATCCCAGCTCCCTCAGCTGCTCCTCATAAGACTTGTGCTCCAGGCCCTTCACACCAGCTGAGAACAGCTGCAGTTATTTTTGTGGTATGATAGGTGTTATTATAAATCTTTATCTATATCTTTTCACAAAATCATACACCTATATGTACATACCGATGGTTTAGATATGCTTCAACTTGAACCTTATTATTCTTACCAGTGAAACGAGGTTTGAGTAACATCTATGTCATTCATTGCATTTCAAAGAGATACATTTGAAAAATAACAAGACTTAATATTATCAACTTCCATTCAATAGGTATGCATGAAGTACATACTTAAATAGTTCTACAAATTTCTACTGTGATCATCTAGTCTGATTTCCTCCACAAGTTCTGAAGTCTTGTTCCTGAATTCAGCTTTATAAAGGAACCTGAATTTGAGAATATATTTCAGGAAGAACTAAAAATAACTCAGAATATATTGGGAATGATTGCTACTGCACTACTATAGCACCCTAATTTATTGAAGAACACAGAAAATAAATTAACTGAAAATATATTTCAGTTTACAAAAACAAGTTTTAAGATAACATTTTAATTTAAATTTTGCAGATAGTAATCTAATTAAGCAACTAAATAGCTACAGCCCTTTCAGAAGAGAATTGTTGTGCTTCAGCTATCAAAAACTGCAAACACAGGAAAGCAAACTATCTGTTCAGCATAACATACCTGGCTTTATGCTATTTGATAATCCATATTTCCACCACTGAAAACATACAAAATCTGTTCCTTTTTGTAGTTTTAGTGACATATTGCTGGCATTGATTCAATCAGAAATATTCTGCATACTTGTTCATATTTTGGATGTCATCCTTAAATAGTCTTATCTTTACTATCTGATTAAATGTCATAATATATTTTATATATATATACACACCATTACAGAATGGTAGAAAAAATCACTATGTATTTGTAACATTCTCTGAATACAGTGTGTAGCACACAAACATGCACACACAGAATATTTTAAAAAGTACATTGTGCATTTACAATTTTTGCTGTTTCTAGTAAGCATAACATTTCCTTATGATGTTTTGTTCTCAATTTATGTCTTCAATTAAATATTTTCCTTTGCCTAATTAAGTAACATTTATTAGTCTTTAGTAGAAATTCTGCTTTCCAATTTCATCAGTAATGAAATACATTTTTGTTTAAATTATTGAGAAAAATGTACAGCAAGTAGTGCATCATCTCTCTTTGCCCTCCTCCTCAGAAAAAAAAAAAAAAAAAAGAAAGAAATTTCATCTTTTCTGCCAGCAGAGAATAACATAAGAGATTCTCTACTGCTAGTATGCAGGAAATAGTGAAAAGCCTCCCCATTTCTCTAATTCAAATTCACTATAATAATCCTACAGAAGAACATGGTGTAATTTATTGTGGAATATTAAACAGAATGGGAGTTTCATGGGATGTAAATAAAACTCTGATACTGGTAATTTGCCTAGAGAAATGAACGCTATTAGCAATATGTGTCATTTCTTATGTATATTTTCTTATGTCTTGCCTTGTTGACAAGAATCAACAATCGACTTTGTCCCTTTTGAATATGTATTTAATATCTGAGATTCTGTAAACCAGCAGTGCAAGATAATATAATAACATGCAATGAACTGTGTAAGAGTGTCATTTTAATTTATTGCTGAGGTTTTGTCTTTAAAAATCTGTTTTGAAACAAACAAGTATAATCTTCTCCTGAAAAGACTTCTTTGCTAATTACAACACAAACAAAATGAAGCATTCATGGGGAGCCCCTTTTCTTCTTTTTGCCCAGACTAATTGGAGAAAAGCAGACCATCACAAAGAAAAGGACAGTTTTAGTTAGACACAGAAATTTAAAGCAATATCAAGATCAGACATACAGACTAGGCACTATTTCAAGTGCCAAAAATAAGCAAATAAAAATAAGTTAATAACTAAATTTAAAAAAAAAAAAACACAAAACAAAACCAGAAATAAATAAATAATAAAAAACCCCAAAACAACCACCTTGTTCTGAATGATCTGGATATCTCAGAACCTAAAACATTTTAATGACCTGGACCATGAGTGTAGGTCTGCAACAGGGTCTAAGGTGATGTATGACATGTTTAATATACTCTTTCTTAGAAGAAATTCAGTACAAAACATGCATTAATTCATAGCTACTTCTCGGCTGTCTAGCTGAGATATCATGCCTTCTGTTTTTAACTTGCACAACTCCACACCCACTGCAAGGCATGTCATGTCTTCAGTACACTCAGTCCCATACTGGTCACGCTTCTGGGGGCCATGCAGTCCTTACTATCATTACAACTGAAATTGGAGGCACTGAAAAGATTAAAAAAAAAACCAAACAATTAAGCCATAGGATCTGCATGCCAGACCCAGAGGAAACCTGTGATGTGCAAGGCTCTGAATGCAACCTGCCTGCCCTAGGAGGCCCCATGCTAGAGCCATGTGAACGTGAGCCATTCCAAATCATTTGACTTAGAGTTAGGGATCATCTCCAGGGTTCGATGGTTTCAAGAGTGCAGGTAAGCTTTTCAGTTCCTTTGTGTAAGCTGCCCTTAACATCTTTAAGGATTTCTGGAAATCATACCAGTCACCTCTGCTAGGAAGTTCAATCCTTTTGAAAAATCGGCTTTCAAAAGACCTGCCACCTTTGAAGTGCAGAATCTTATAAACTGCTGCTCCAGGTGGCAATGCCTTGTGTCTGTGCAGCATCTGCTGAAACTAAGGGATTACTGTGGACACTAGTTTCTCCCTTACAATTACTGCTAATCCACTCATGACCATAAAAAAGAAAACAAAACAGAATTAGAAACAATTCTTCACTATGGGTGACTGTTGTAAGAAGGAGAGTTTAAGAAATTAGTAGTCTATTAATTTTGGTAGATAATTTAATAATAATTTAATCACATTTCACCCATTTTAAAAATAGAATTCAGATTTATTGGAAGTAATTTGTTTCTTAATTACTGTGTCTCTATCTTCATGTTTTGTATGTTTTAATGCAATTTCAGTAATGTATTTATTTTTTTCCAGATGTGCCTTATATCTGAAAAGAGTTTTTGTTCAATTTGAAAAAGCTGAGAAGTATATTAAACTTTGTCAAAAGGTGTAAGCTACAAAAGAAAAAGTCAACATTTTTTCCCTTTTTGAATTCATTTTTATCTATGAGAATTTGTTGTGTTATGAACTCAAACACAAACCATTCAATTGCAGAGCCTCAGTCCAAAGTGCACATTAGAACATATACCTGAGGGAAAATGGCAAAGTCCTCTGACTTTGTAATTAGTTCAATCAAACACAAAAAGAAATTAAAAAGGATATTGAAATCAAGGACCAGATTCTCAGCTGGTGAAAACCTGTGACATTCCATTGATTCAAATGAGAAGTTCTATATAAAAATCTATACCAAAACTCAGGATCATTTATATTCTTTTTTCTGTTTGGGTAAAAAAGAAAAAAACACAAACCTGTCAATAAAGATGATCATGTTTCAAAGACTCCATCCTGCCTGGCCCCTACTTTCCATTTCAGGAGAGCGCGGATTTCCTGATATGCTTGAACCATATGTGCAAGTCCCAGGTGGTTGCGTCGGGTACTGTAGGGCCTCTCAAATGGTGCAAGATGTTACTGTGTAAGCAACTGAATTAAAATGTGAATATATTCATGTTTGCAAACGTTGAGAGGGCTGCTTATAAATTGTCCATCCAAGCTATGTATCTTTAGAAGGACCTCAGTAGATGACTGAGCCCAACTGCACTGTGAGATATGAAAAAGCAGGAAATTCTCTGCTGAACTATAGAAGAGTCTCAGAGAATGGTTTCCTTTGGTTGAAGACCTTCTAAAGGTTTCAAAGAGCACTCCTTTTTGCATCTGATACAATAAACTTTTGGCATATGATACAGTAAGCTCCCTTTTCCAAGAGAGTTTGGACCATATGGTCAATCTTTCCAGGTCCCTTCCAACCTGGGCTATTCTATGATTCTAAGATCTTTCTTCATTTTTTTTGTACCCAAAGTACTCTGAAGAAAAGGTAATTCAGCTTTTCCTATTAATATTCTTTTGTTGGAATACTATATTGTGTGGCTAGATGAACAGTGGTCTTTCAGAATATGTCCTTTCTCAAGACGATATTTAAATTTTAACTTAAGTTGAAGTATACTCAAAAAAAAGTATTTATTGCATATTAAAGAACTTCATATAAAGTATATTGAGGTCTATGTGACTTTTTTTTTAGGTGGGGTGTTTTGTTTATTTGTTTTTTGTTTTCTTTTCTGCTCAAAGTACTGCTTCTTTAACAGGTGCCTTTCCAGGTAACATTCTACTTCTCTTTCCCTCACTGTTTTTGTAAAATTCTATGCATTTTCTTCTAAAAGCAGTAAAGTGTATTTCTAACACTCTCCCTAATTCCCTTTGTCTATCCTTATTAGAATGGGAAAATAATAAGGGGAATAATTTTGACTCACACTCTCCAAAAATGGTTTCGATGCAAGGATATACCATACCTAACAACGTTAGTGGGAAATATAAAGCTTTCAAAAACTGTGAAGAGCTAAAATAGAAAGCTAAAGAGAAAATTGTAACTCACATGTAACTATAGCTTGTAGAGCAGATATATTCTGTTCAGAAATAAAGGTATGTCTGTGCTACAGAAGAATATGCATAGTCTTTGAACAGCTAGGCCTGTCTGAAGAAGAACCTCCAATCTGCTGTCTCTAGTTGCTCAGGCACAACCATTACTAATAGCACGCCTATGGCTCTGGCCAAGGTTAAATCTTTCTTAGATCTCACAAAGTCCATGTAGTAAATATCAAATGAATAAATGTCAGATGCGTTTCTTCCTGAAGTGGTCTGATGTCATGTGCCACAAGGCAGTAAGGGAGTTGCAGGTATTTTTACTATGCCATTTTGCTACTATATGGACATGCAGAGAGTGGAGCAAAGATCATTTCATGCTCTATCCTACTCCTGGGACTCTGTTCCTAAAGCCAGTATAAAAATAAACACTATAGTTGTAAAGAAATGCTGTTTGAGTCTAATTATGGGAACTGTGTAAAAGATGCAGAATACTCTGCATCATTGAAAAGGGGGAAAGCAAACTAGTGAATGAAGTGAGGGAATTGAGGATAACTTATGAAATCATAATAAATAAAAAGCTGATAGACTAGTGACAAGAGAAAGAATTACCTATCAGTGCAGTCTTAGAACAAATACATTTTAAACCATCACATAAGCAAAGTCAGTATCACAACTACATATAGAAATGGTGGGACAGCCCGTATACAGTTAGTAGTCTTTCTTCAACTCCTCCACAGAATAAGGGGCTTTGCTATAAAATGCTAATTTAAGAGATCTTTCATGGATTATTATTTTCATTTAAATAGTTAGGTAATCAATGCAATAGTGCCCAAAGACAAAAAGTCCTGAACTTACACAAGACATTAAAAGTCTTTTACCATAGGGGAAGGAGGGAAGAAACCCCAGCAAGGGTATAGTCAATTAGATGTATTTTCTGTGTGGTTTTTTATATCCTCTTTTTCTTTTTTCTTCTTCACAAGATTTCTCTAGACTACATCAGCATCAACTACTTTACATTTTCTGAATCTGCAACTGTGTGCTGTTTTGGCTGGGATAGAGTTAGTTTTCTTCATAGAAGCTAGTATGGGGCTATGTTTTGGATTTGTGCTGGAAACAGCGTTGATGACACAGGGATGTTTTCATTATTGCTGAGCAGTGCTTACACAGAGTCAAAGCCTTTTCTGCTTCTTACACCACCCCACCAGCGAGTAGGCTGGGGGTGCACAAGAAGTTGGGAGGGGACATGGCTGGGACAACTGACTCCAACTGACCAAAGGGATATTCCATACCATATGACGTCATGCTCAGCACATAAAGCTGGGGGAAGAAGAAGGAAAGGGGGACGTTCGGAGCGATGGCATTTGTCTTCCCAAGTAACCGTTATGCGTGATGGAGCCATGCTTTCCTGGAGATGGCTGAACACCTGCCTGCCGATGGGAAGTAGTGAATTAATTCCTTGTTTTGCTTTGCTTGCGTGTGGTTTTTGCTTTACTTATAAATTGTCTTTATCTCAACCCATGAGTTTTCTTCTGATTCTCTCCCCTATCACATTGGAGGGGAGTGAGCGAGCGACTGTGTGGTGCTTAGTTGCCGACTGGGGTTAAACCACGACAAACTCTCTGCTGCTGAAATAGATGGCAACACCCAAATCTCAGTTTACTCCCTAATATTGATGAATAATTTCTAGCTTTTGGTTTTATAATGTTTTTCCATTTGAAAAATATATTATGATTTTTTTTTTAAGAAAGATTTTCCTTCCTATTGATTCTATTTGAAACAGGTTTGAGAACTATTACAGCTATAAAGGTTTACATTCAGATTTTCACTGTAGAGAAGGTTATTAGGCAGCCATATGACATTATCAGGGAATCAGATGAAAATACTTCATGAAGTAATGAAGAATAATAGTTTGCACTTTTCACTCTCAAATGAGCTTACAAACGTTAATTAAGTTTCACAATATTTATGTGAAATAAATACTGTCTACTCTATTTAAAGATATGGGACACAGTAAATGGCAGATCACAGACAAAACAAAAACTTCATAATGAAACTAGAAATATGTTACAAAGGAAACATTCTCACTTGGTACAAAAGGCTACATCTCCTATTTTCAGCAGAGACACAATAATTTCAACAGCTGAAGAAGTTCCTATGATTCACAGATGCTCAGTTATTTTTCTGTTCTATAGTTACAAGATGTCATTACCATCCACAGTGGACTCATAGTAAGTCCACATCTAAAGTCCTGGAGGAATTTAAATGAGTATCATGATATAACAATAAAATAATATCTTGTTCATGAAACCATCCAGGTTATGAAACCTGGAATAGCCAGGTAAGGCTTTATGAAACTTTGAAGTGAGGATCGCACAACTTCTAATGCTTGATCTTCCTCTCTCTAAAATCAATAGAAGTCTTTTATCTTCAGAGAGGAGAGTTGATCCATATGCTAGCGGTTTCTCATTGGTTGAAGTTTAATGTCTGATTAAATTCATAGTAGGATACTATGGGTGGACAAAATAGAGAAAAAAAAAAGAGAAAGAAGGAAATAGGAACCCTTTTTAGACAGATGGATGAATCCCTGAACTCCAGTTCTATTTATCCCACCTAGATGAGCCACGTATGCACCTAGTGACTTGTACTTTTAGCTGCATATTCTCTGTGTAGTACTGTTACAGATTTTAACTTGATTCTCTGAATTCAGTAGCACAAAATAATGGAAAGAATACATACAGATACAGATAAACAAGTGCTAGAAAGGGTCTTACAAACATAGAATCATAGAATAG
>VZTQ01008766.1:0-91467 GCA_013400755.1 Pelecanoides urinatrix | reverse complement strand
CTTCTCTCCCAATCTATGTGTCCGGTGTTACTCCATTAAATGTGAAGAATCCGGCATCTGTTCTTGTTAAATTTCATGCCATTGACAATTGCCCAATGCTCCGATCTCTCTAGATTCCTCTGCAAGGCTTGTAGTCCCTCAAGAGAGTCAACAGCACCTCCCAGTTTAACATCATCAGAAAACTTGCTAACTGCATTCAGCTCCTGCCTCCAGATCATTGGTAAAAATGTTGAACAGAACTGGCCCTAGAATGGAGCCCTGAGGAACACCACTAGTGACTGGTCGCCAGCCAGATGTAGCCCCATTCACCACAACCCTTTGAGCTCTGCCCTTCAGCCAGTTCTTCACCCAGCGCACTGAGCACCAGCTCATCTCACAGTAGGACAATTTGTCCAGAAGGATGCTGTGAGGGGCAGGATCAAAAGCCTTACGAAAATCCATAAAAAATTACATGCATTGCCTTCCCTTCATCTACTAGGCAAGTGACCTTATCACAGAAGGATATCAAATTAGTTAAAAAGGACTTTCCCTTTTTGAACCCGTGTTGTCTGTGCCTGATGATTGCATTGTCCTTTAAATGCCTTTCAATAGCACTCAGTATGACCTTCACCATAATTTTTCCAGGTACTGAGGTTAAACTACCAGGTCTGTAGTACCTGCGTTTTCCCTCATGCCCTGCTTGTAAATTGGAATAACATTGGCTAGCTTCCAGACAGCAGGGACCTCCCCAGACTCCCCAACACTTCTGGTAGATGATTGAGACAGGTCTTGCTGTAACATCTGCTAGCTCGTTCATTACTCTGGGATGAATCCCATCTGGTCCCATGGATTTCTGAACATTCAGTTGATACAGCTGGTCCCTTACAATTTCAGCATCCACAAATGGAAAGTCACTGTTCCCACACTTTTGGTCCTCCAACCACCCAGAGGACTGGGCAGCCCAAGGTCTATCAGTATTATTAAAGACTGAGGAAAAAAAAGCATTGAATGTTTCCACCTTTTCTTCATCCCTGTTTGTCAGGTGGCCATCTTCAACAAGTATCGGTCCAATACTTGGACCAATACTTTCCTTAGACCTCCTCTTGCTATTAACATACTTTAAAAAGCCTTATTTGTTGTTTGACTGTTGTCGTTTAACCCAGCAGGCAGCTAAACACCACACAGCTGTTCGCTCACTCTCCTCCAGTGGGATAGGGAAGACAATAGGGAAAAAAAGGTAAAACAAGTGGGTTGAGATAAAAACAATTAAATAGGACAGAAAAGAAAGGGAAAATAATAATAAAGACAAAAGAATATACAAAACAAGTGATGCACAATGCAATGGCTCACCAGCAAAAGAAGGATCAGAGATAACATTGGTCTGTTATTTGATGAGGTCGGTCACCTCACAAATAGGGACACAGACAAAGCAGAGATGTGTAATGTCTTCTTTGCCTCTGCCTTTAACACTGATGATGGACCCTGGGACTCCCGGAGCCCTGTGTTGGAAGACCGTGACTGGGGGAATTATAAACTCCCAGCTGACTCTGAACTTGTTTCTCCAGCTGGATGCACATAAATCTATGGGGCCCGATGGGATTCATCCCAGGGTACTGAAAGAGCTGGGCGGTGTTATCGTGGGACCTCTCCATTATTTTTCAATGGAAATGGGAGTCTGGAGAGGTCCCAGCTGACTGGAAGCTGGCAAATGCTGTACCAATTTTCAAGAAAGGTAAGAAGGAAGACCCTGGTAATTACAGGCCTGTCAGTCTCCCTTCAGTGCCTGGTAAAATTATGGAGAAGGTTATTCTGGGAGTTATTGAGAAACACTTGAGAGACAATGCAGTCATTGGTCACAGCCAGTATGGGTTCACGAGGGGAAAGTCCTGCTTAACCAACTTAATTACCTTTTATGACAAGGTCACCCATCTAGTCAGCCAAGGGAAGCCAGTAGATGTGGTGGTTTTGGATTTTAGCAAAGTTTTTGATACTGTCTCTCACAGTATCCTTCTGAACAAAATGTCCAGCACGCAGCTGGACAAGTCCATAAGACATTGGGGGAGCAATTGGCTGATGGATCGGGCTCAAAGAGTTATATAGTAAATGGAGTAACATCAGGCTGGCGGCCAGTCACCAGTGGGGTTCCCCAGGGCTCAATTTTAGGGTCAATGCTCTTTAATGTTTTTATAAATGATCTGGACACCGGAGACGAATGTACATGAAGTAAGTTTGCTGATGCTACTAAACTAGGAGGAGCTGTGGCCTCCCTCGAGGGCAGAGAGGCCTTACAGGGAGATCTGGATAGACTAGAGAGCTGGGTAATCACCAACCATATGAAATTTAACAAGAGCAAGTGCCAGATTCTGGACCTGGGATGGGATAATCCTGGTTATACATAGAAATTGGGGGATGAGAGACCTGAGAGCAGCCCCCCAGAAAGAGATCTGGGGGTTTGGGTTGATGGTAAGTTGAATATGAGTCAACAGTATGGCCTGGTGGCCAAAAGGGCCAACCGTGTCCTGCGGTGCATCAAGCACAGTATAGCGAGCCGGTCGAGGGAGGTGATTGTCCCACTCTACACTGCCCTGGTGTGACCCCACCTCAAGTACTGTGTGCAGTTTTGGGTGCCTTAACATCAGAAGGACATCAAACTGTTAGAGTGTGTCCAGAGGAGGGTGACCAAGGTGGTGAAAGCTCTCAAGGGCAAGACTTAGGAGGTGGCTGAGGGGTGACCTCTTTGCAGTCTACAACTTCCTCAAAGGGGATGGCAGAGGGGGAGGTGCTGATCTCCTCTCTCTGGTGACCAGTGATAGGGCATGTGGAAATAGAACAAAGCTGTGTCAGGGGAAGTTCAGATTGGACATTAGGAAAAGGTTCTTCACTGAGAGGGTGGTTGGTCACTGGAACAGGCTCCTTAGCAAAGTGGTCACAGCACCAAGTCTGTCAGTTTAGGGAATGTCTGGACGATGCTCTTAGTCATATGGTTTAGTTTTAGGTAGTCGGGTGAGGAACAGGGAGTTGGACTCGATGACCCTTATGGGTCTCTTCCAACTTGAGAAATTCTATGATTCTATGATTCTGCTATAAGATAATACCATTTTAAAGTTAGTTCTTGATTAAAAACTATATCTTGAAGTACCTTTGAAGGTCATTTTTTTACATGCACATTCAAAAAGGAACAAAATCCTACAAAACCTATCTGCAATGCACTATAGTCAAGGTTGTTAATTATTTTTAATGTGTAACTAGATGTAGTAGCCTGAATATTATTTTTAATTTAATTATTACTGAACCTTCCAGTTTCATTAATCAGATGGACAATACTCTGACATTCAGTTGTGAAGCTCAGTAATATAGTCTTCATGACATGTACTCAGGCAAATATTAATATCTCATCAAGTGATGACGGTCAAACAAGAGCAGTCAGAGCTTCAGAGAAGAACTGTACAGAAATACCAGGATATTTCCTGACAAATCTTGCAGGGTTTTTCTCATTTGTAGTTAAAGCACAATGCTAAGAAATACTTTTCAGCAACATTTGGACAGACTCTGTGGAACCGAAGTCTTTACTCACCTTTAGTTACTATGTTTAACGATTATTTTTACAAAATTTAAGAAGTTCTGTCCAGTAGATACACTTATGCTCTTAATTGAATTAGACATAGCATTTTCTTCCTAAGAGTTTGTGTTGATTTAGGCCACTGAACAATCAGGATGTTCATGTCTCATTGACAGTACTTTTTCACTGGTGCGAAACCTGGTTAAAGTTAATTTTGTCCAATCTTTTGCACATGGAGTACAGAGTAAGCCACAGCTGAACAGATCACATTGCTCATTTACTTAGTGACATAAATGTAAGACTACTATCCTTTTCAGTAATGTTTTATTACAAAGATTAACATTGTTCATATTTGTATGAATAAAAGATTCTCTGTATCAAGTGATCTTTGTATTTCTGAGAATTGTCATTTAGCAATGCCTCTGACTACAGTTAAAAAAAAAAATACGTTTTTTGTGTTCTTTCATGTAACTGTTCTTTCATGTACTGATCAAATGGGGTTTTTTTTTGCACATTTGAGAGCAAACATTGAGTGGATAATTATTCTCTACATTAATTTTGTTAGCATGTGTGTTAATATTTCTGTGCACATGTGTGACTAATGGCATAGCTGGACATTTCCAGGCAGTGTATCCAGAAGAAGTGTCATGGTAGACTGAAAGAAAAAGTTTTGCTCATTTTCTGCTTTTTAAAATGAGATGTGGATTTCTGAAACCTTTGTGGGCAATTCTTTCTCAATAGTCTTCTAGCTTTCTGTATTTTGAGCCTTATTTTAGTGTTTTGGGCTATCTTTCTGCCAGTTCTCAAGAAACAGCACACAGGTTGCATATTAAATTGCAATGTGAAAGATAATATTCTGACGTTCAGCAGTTTTGTTGACTTAAGCAGACCAGTTCATGGTCTTGTTAAAACAAATCCAAAGCAAATGTAACATTTGCTTTTAACAAGAGATCAAAGGAATTATTAAGATCAGATACTTGCTAAAAGTTCAAGAAGCTGTGATTTAATTAAAATAAAGAAAGCTATCCTACTACCAGTGTCTTGCTTTTTTATTATTTTTGCTATATATTATATTTCATGAATACCACTATAGACAGAACTATGCTAAAATTGAGATGCACTGATTTCACAATATAAATGCCAAGCCAGCATCTCTGCTTTAGCATTCACTGTGATAACTGAAGCAGAGTGTCTTGATACACCATAATCACATCGATGGATTCAATCTTCTCTCCAGAAAATTCTTCAGAAACACCAGTATGCTGTCTAAATGGGCTTTCATATTCTCATAGGGAAATCACAGAAATGTCAGAGCCTACATGTAGTTTCATTATTAACAGTAATATTTTCCTCTCTTTGTTTTAATCAGCAGTGATGGTTACTTGAACTTTAGTTCTTTCTCAGCATCAGATATATTGATGGACACTTGCTGTGTGGGAATTCTTTTCTCATTCCATCTGTTTACTGCATCTTTACAGTCTTTCTTAATACGAGTTTTGCTGCTGTCATGGTGTTAGGTCTTACTTAACTATAAAGACTACAACCATGATATGCACCTTTCTGTTGAACTCCAGCGGGACTTCAGTAAAAGCCCCACACTATGTGGTTATGCTTATGATTTATTCAGGTTACCGCTCTTACTGAATTTTTTTTTTTTTTTAACTTAAAGTTTTTTTACTGAGTTAGCTTTGGCTAATGGTTAAATGTCCACCCATTTCTATCCCCCTTTCAGTGACACCAGGAGAGAAAATAGGGTGTAAAAGCTCATGGGTCAAGATAAAGACAGGGAGATCACTTACCAATTACCATTGCAGGTAAAACAGACTCAACTTGGGGAAAATTAATTTATTGCCAATTAAAAGAGTTTTGGGTAGTAAGAAACAAAGACAAATATTAAAACAAAAAACCCCACCTTTCCTCCACCCTGCTTTCCCAGACTTGGCTTCCTGCCTTGACTTCTGACTACACCAGCCCACCACGAGTTGGTTTGGGGGGGAGGTTTACGGTCAGTACAATGCAATTGTACCTTGAGTAAGACAGAATGGAGGCAGGAATTTAATAGTAAGTGCTTCTTAGCCTTAGCTTCTGTGCGCTAAACTTGTTGACTCTAAGGCAGCTCCTCTGCAGTTTGTTCTAGTCTCTGTGCTGAGATTCCCACCTAACTGCCTCACTGCTTCTGGAGTCACAGTGACTGAGTTTCTTCTTGGAAGCTGGTACAAAGAAACTATACTGTTCGTCAGTAATGATGTATACATGTAACTGTTATGTGTGTAAGGCATTTGAAGTGCCTCTTCTATTAGTCTAGTTTCTCTTTGCTCCCCTTCGGAACTTGGTTTCATCCTCAGGCAGAAAAGGTTTTTTTTTGATGCTTTAAAGCTTTACAAAATGGGGAAAGTTCTTTTTACCCAGTCCTGTTCTTACCCACAGTTGGTAATTAGTCCTGCAGGTTTGTACTGGTGTTTGGGAAGAAACATGGGGTTTTGTGTGAAAACTCTCTTCAAGTTTTAAAATTCATGTACCTTTTCATAATAAACCAAAGATATCTGATTATACAAAAGACATTTTAATGTAATATAAATGGACGTTGTATAGGTATAGATAAACTATAAACATGCTTACATATGTATATGTTCAAAGTATTTATGGAACAAATGTTTTATGAACATAACTGAAAGGAAATAATTTAAAATATGCAAGAACATGTTTAAGTATATCTTTCTTCCAGCTACATTTATTTATTAAATTCACAAAAAATATCCGTTTCTGAAATAAGCCTATGAAAGTCTTTTCAGGATGTCTTTAGTATCTCTGTGGCTGCTAACTAGAGAAGATAGATGATAGGAAAAATGCCCCAGTTTTGTTAAGGCACCATGGAATTAAGCAGTTAAAAGCTGAAAGAAAGCTTCTATTCTTGTATGAAGCTGGCACATGACCAGAGGGATGAGAAATGGGTCCAAGAAGGATGTGAGCACTAAAGGACTAGCAATTTAAGTAAATCTGAAAAACGCTGGGAAGTAAGGTTATGGGACTCAGAAGAATAGAAGGGAAGATTTATTTTCTCCAGTCATTCTTCACCTTTTGTGAATCATATGAACCATGTCTTGGGAATAATGTCAATCACACCAAGAGGCAGGAGGAACAGACTCCCCAGAAAATCTAGCAAAGGAGGAACCATGTCCAAGGGTGATTGCAACAGACTGGAATGCCTGAACTTAACTGTGACAGGGACTGCAAAAGGAGTGAAATTCAAGTACAGGGAGGATTGAACACAGTAACAACAAGTAAAATGGTCACAGCAAGGAACAAGCAAAGGAGACACAGGATATGCTGGAATTGTTGTAAGGATTCAAGCAGTGAAAACCCAAACAGTGGAAATGGGTGTTGGATCATTGCTGGTTATGTGAGGGAGTCCAGTAGTCCCTTAAGCAGCATAAACAAATGAAAAGAAGAGAATCATCTGGATGGGAAACTATAACCCCTGACTGTCTCCTAGGGAGATGTTAGCACATTTACAGAAGGAAAAAAAAAAAAAAAGAAACAAACAACATTTTATTTGTTAAATTCCTCTTTCTCCAGTTTCCCTTTTGTATTTGAGTATGATTGGAACTGGTCTCCTATTGGGCAATTAAACAGTACTTCCCAAATAGAACAGTACCAAGAAACTTCTGGCTTTCAATAAATAGTCATGAAAATTCATTGGGGGCAATTGGAAAAAAAAAAAAGAGAAATCCAAACACTGGGCAAAAATAGTTGCTAAGACAAAGCCAAAGTGCTTGGACGAATTTTAGAAAAGTAGACTTCAAAATGGATAGGATGTTTGCCAGATTCCTAAAAATGAAATGAAGGAAAGGATAGAATTAGTAGAAACATTGTAATTCAAGATTTCCTTAATCCTGGGAGGGATGGTATTGACTTGCCTTTTCACCTCTATCTCACATCACAAAATCAAAATCAAAGGTCACTGTCTGAAGTGGAAGAGTATTTTACATATGGAAACATTTTAAAATCTCTTTAATGTAACCAGAAAAAAATTATTTATTTTGAGCCAAATTTAGTGTTCAGACATATATATTATGTACCTGCTGATGCATCAGCAAGGCAACTAAAGACTGAAACAGAAAAAAAAAAAATCAAATTTAGGAAACTGCAAGATTCAGAAATGATCATATTAAATGGAGTTTTGAAGGATAAGTTAAATGTCATGACCAAGTACTATGGTAACATAGTACAGTGTCTGCAGTGTCCTGAGATATTCATAACTGCATTCTTTATTTTCTCCACATTTCAAGTGTAGCAACCAAGGATTAATAATAGACAGTTCAATTTCTGAATTGTTCTATAGTGAAATATAGCCATTGTAGAACATTCTTTTCCCAAAATAAAATAAATAATTTAGCTCAAAATAAAGAGAAGTCACTTAATAAATAAATAGAACTCGGAGGGGAGAAGAAGCATTAATGAGCTAACAAATAAGAAGTACATGCTTCCAGAATCAAGGTGTTAATATTAGGCTTGATGGAAAATTTTTCCACAGGTATGAGACTATATACTTTTATTTAAGTTCATTTAATCACACACAACACTGTAGGGTGAAGTTTTTAAGAGAACCAGTGGTGGTTGAACTCAGACTCCATAGAAGCCTGCAGTAAAATTTCCACTGAACTTAAGAGAGGCACACTGAACCTTGGAGGTACTAGACGACTTGTGGAAACCCCTTTCTGTATTCTCTATGAGATTTTCTTGCCTTTTTAAGTGTTTTTAATACGATGAATAAAGAAAGAAAAAGCTGAATATAAATTGGAAAAGTAGAGAGTTTAAAGAATTTTACATAGCAATGAAAAAAAAAATGTAAAAAAACCTTGAAGCAGCCTGTTAGAACCAAAATTCTTAGCTTTTCAGTTCTTATCTCTTTCTCCAGCAAATGCCACGATAGCTGTACCAATTCCTCCTCAACCGTTTATTGCCACCAGCCACCTCAAGATTTAGTAATTTCAGAGTCTTGCTGGCATTGACTGTTTAGTGTTCAAACCACAGCAATAATCACATAATGTCATATTAAGTATGAATCCTTGCACTGCTTTCCTCTTGCTGATATTTTTGTCTTCACTTAAGAATTAAGAAGGATGGAGAAACAGTAGTTCATCGGTTTTCCTCAACCAATCTCAGGGTTGATAGAAATTCAAGCTATATAGCAATTGTAAAAGAATGATGTGTGTATGAATTTATAACACCTTTCTAACTACTTGTTACTAACTTCTTCATATTTATGAAATTCTGGAAGTGTTAATAGTAGTTATAAAATTTATTTACTTTTACTTATTTGCTTCTCTTAATTATACAGCAGCCAGGGATGTGCTATTTTCCTTTTTGTGGTAAATCAAGTTTTATAGTTAGACAGAGTCAAGTATTAAGAAATGTGTTGAACAATAGCCATGATGATATCATGAAGAAACTACCTGAACATTTTAATGTACATAAAAGAAAAACATATAAATACATAAAAAAATACAAATACACATACATAAACTTATGTATACATATACATATACATAAAACATGTAAATATATTAAAACATATGAAACAGAGGAACACACAAAGACTTTTTTTTCCTGATGGAAGTTTCCATTAAGACATAGCATGCAAAAGCATATGGTTTTTACAGTTGTAAGGATGAGTAAAGCATATAATGTGTCAGGCTCCATTAGAGACTGACATACAAACTGTAAGTTCTATTGATGATAGATACAAATACAGCTGTTAAATAGAAGTCAAAGCAGTTATGAAGCAGGATTTTTCAGCTTCCAGAAAGTGTTGCAAAGAAAAGAGAATTTAAGACATCTGTTAGAATGATTCTTCTTCTGAGCATTCCTGTCCTTTTGTTTCGGAGGAAAAAAACGGTAATTTTGGACAAGTGTAAAACCTGGAAAAAATAGTAATTTTATCAAGTGTAACTCTTAGCACTTAAACTGTTTTACAAGACAATATGTTTTGTAGGTGACGATTTTAAGAACTATTGGACAGAAGTTGATGGAATTCTTTGCAGTGTGTGTTGTGTCAACATACATACAAACAGCTCAGTAATAACTGTCAGCTGGCAACGAGTGCAGTCATGTAACTACCTGGCTAAATATACTGGAAAGAAAACAGTCAAGAATTGGGAGAAAAAGAAAGGAAAGGAAAGAAAAGTTTTCTGTGGTGGACCAGGACAATCTTCTTTACAGTCAGTGAAGTTACACTCACCTACACCAGAGGAAATTTAATCTGTACTCGGTATAAAGTAAGATTATGCTTTCAGTTATATGAATTGCCACAAATTTTCCCTCACTTTCAGAGTGAGTGAAGTGTGAATTCTATCTTTACATCAACCTACCTGTTGCCTGTAGATCTTCCTAAAATTGAGAGGATTTTGTGAATATATGCATTGAAGGAATATATTTTCCTCTCCTTCCCATAGCTATTTCCTTAGGGATGACATGATGGAATCAAGTCACAGGGTTTAGCAGCAGGACCATGGGGAAAGACATAACTCTGTTATATTGTCTATTCTGCGCTTCCTTATGCTTTCCAAAGGCTTTCAGAAGTGTCATAGCTTTTGGCACCGTTTTATGTAGATGTGCAATTTATTACTCAAGCTATGCAGAATTGCACTACAGGCCCCAATTTTTTATCTTCCTTCTTTTTCAAAATAAAAATGAAAAAAAGTGCCTTGCTACATCTGGAATTTTTATTGCAAAGTTCATAGTAAGTTCTTCTGAGTGGGTGCTTTTCAACGTCCATGAAGCTGCTTGTAAAAAGTCGCTGAGGCGAGCAGCTCCGGTGCCCGCGCCATCGGCAGTGGAGCGCTCTAGCGTGGTGCCCAGGGGGGTTTCCCAAACTGGGGAAACATCAAGGGGAGCAACGCCATCGGCCAGGAGCCCGCAGCTCGCACCACAGCATCTGACAAGCCCTGCCATGTGTATAAAAGAAGCCCCTGGGGACCGCTAGCGACCAGGGTGGGCAAAGAGGGCATGGCGCATCAGCAAGGGACGGGGTGGGCAGACAGCGTCAGCGGGGGCAGTTTGGGTGGCAGTTCACGTGGAAGAGCACGCAGGAAGGGCGCTGAAGCTCTGCCAGCTCCACCAGGGAGCAATGTCATCCAGCCTCCAGAAAGCCACGGTCTCTCTGCACCCCCCACCACGGACGCAGCCTCCCAGGCAGAGCTCCGGTGGGAACACGCTGCTGCCCAGCTGCCAAGCTGGGGGCTGTGCCCTGCTCTTACGCCAGTACCAGACGGCAGCAGTGAGGGAGGTGGCCCAGGCAGAGGAACTCCTCCGCTCAGTGACAGAGCTCTGGGAGGAGGTGAGCAGGCTGAGAGACAGACTACTGGAACCGCACCCTGGGACGGGCCCAGCAGGCAGACAGGACGCATGACACGGAGGATTCCCTATCCATTCTCCACGTAGTAGAACGTGATGACTTAAGGGATAAGGGGCAACGGTGAAAGTTCCTGCCCAGTGCAGCAGGCACGTGTCCTCCGTGACTACCCGACCTTCCCAGGTGCCCTTGCGTAATAGGTACGAGGCTCTGCAAGTGGAAGTGAACAATAACGAGGACGATGGTTCATCTAGGTTAGAGGTGTCACCAAGGTTAAGTCAGCCTACGCCCTGCATCAAAACCACTTCCATAAAGAAAAACAGATTGTCATTGTCACAGGAGACTCTCTCCTGATTCCAATGTGCAGACCAGACCCACTTCTTAGGGAAGTGCTGCCTCCCTGGGGCCCAGGTTAAAGGTGCGACAGGAAGACTTCCTACACTAGTACAGCCCTTGGATTATTATCCATTATTGATTTTTCATGTAGGCAGCAATTGAGGTTGCAACAAGAAGTCTGAGAACGATCAAGAAAGACTTCAGGGCCTTGAGACGAGTGTTTAAGGGATCAGGAGCACAAGCAGTGTTCTCCTCTATCCTTCCAGTTGCAGGGAATGATGAGGGAAGAAACAGGAAGAGCCAGCAGATCAATACCTGGCTCTGAGCCTGGTGTCACTGGCAGAATTTTGGGTTTTTGGATCATGGGTTGGTCTATAGAACACCAGACCTGCTGGTGACAGACGGGGTACACCTGTCTCAAAGGGGGAAAAGGATTTTTGCACAGGAGTTAGCAAGACTCATTGATCTGAAAGGGGAAAGGGATAAAACTAGGCTCTTTAGAGATCAGCCTGGGGGTGGCATGCCAATGTTTGAAGGACGGTGGGCTAGCGAGGTCCTTCAGAATGCCATCTCAATGGAGTTAGGAGGTGGAGATCCACGCACAGCAAAGGCACAAGGATTATTGATGTGTCAGAAACCACGGAAGCACCTAAGAATGGTCACGAAGGAAGTAAGGCTTCTCCCCGCACAAAAGTGGCAGGATCAATAGCCCAAATGAAGTGCATCTACACCAATGCACGCAGCATGGGCAAGAAGCAGGAGGAGCTAGAAGCCATTGTGCAGCAGGAAGACTATGATATAGTCGCCATCACGGAAACATGGTGGGATGACTCGCACAAATGGAGTGCTGCCATGGATGACTATAAACTCTACAGAAGGAATAGGCAAGGAAGGAGAGGCGGTGGGGTAGCCCTGTATGTTATGGAGTGTTTTGACGGTCTAGAGCTTGATGATGGTGATGATAAGGTTGAGTGTTTATCGGTAAGAATCAGGGGGAAAGCCAACAAGGCAGGTGGTGGGAGTCTGTTATAGACCACCCAACCAGGACAAAGAGGCAGATGAAATATTCTAAAAGCAGCTGGGAGAAGTCTCACAACCACTAGCCCTTGTTCTCATGGAGGACTTCAACTTACCAGATGTCTGCTGGAAATACAATACGGCAGAGAAAAAAACAGTCTAAGAGGTTCCTGAATTGTGGAAGATAACTTCCTGACACAGCTGGTGAGTGAGCCACTTAGGGAAGGTGCCCACTGGATCTGTTGTTCGCAAACAGGGATGGACTTGTGCGTGATGTGATGGATGGAGGCCGTCTCGGGCACAGCGATCACAAAATGATGAGTTTTTGATTCTTGGAGAAGTAAGAAGAGGGGTCAGCAGAATTGCTATCTTTGACTTCTGGAGGACAGACTTTGCCCTGTTTAAGAGACTGGGTGACAGAGTCCCTCGGGAGGCAGTCCTCAGGGGCAAAGGACTTTATGAAGGCTGGACATTCTTCAAGAAAGAAATCTTAAAGGCGTAGGAGCAGGCCATCCCCATGTGCTGAAAGATGAGCTGGTGGGGAAGAAGACTGGACTGGCTGAACAGAGAGCTTTGTTGAAACTCAGGTTTAAAACTGTGGAAGAAGGGGCAGGCAACTCAGAGGGACCACAAGGATGTCGTGAGGTTATGCAGGGAGAAAATTAGCAGGGCCAAAGCCCAGCTAGAACTAAATCTGGCTACTGCAGTAAAAGGCAATAAAAAATGTTTCTATAAACACATTAGCCACAAAAGGAGGACTAAGGAGAATCTCCATCCTTTATTGGATGCGGTGGGAAACATAGTGAAAAAGGATGAGGAAAAGTCTGAGGTACTTAATGCCTTCTTTGCCTCAGTCTTTAATAGTAAGATNGAGGGGCTGGAGCGTGTCCAGAGAAGGGCAACGGAGCTGGGGAAGGGCCTGGAGCACAAGTCTGATGAGGAGCGGCTGAGGGAACTGGGGGTGTTCAGCCTGGAGAAGAGGACGCTGAGGGGAGACCTCATCACGCTCTACAACTGCCCGAAGGGAGGCTGGAGCGAGGGGGGGTCGGTCTCTGCTCCCAAGTAACAGCGATAGGATGAGAGGAAACGGCCTCAAGTTGTGCCAAGGGAGGTTTAGGTTGGACATTAGGAGAAATTTCTTTCCTGAAAGAGTGGTCAGGCCTTGGCACAGGCTGCCCAGGGCAGTGGTGGAGTCCCCATCCCTGGAGGGATTTTAAAGACGTGTAGAGGTGGTTCTTAGGGACATGGTTTAGTGGTGGACTTGGCAGTATTAGGTTAAAGGTTGGACTCGTTGATCTTAAAGGTCTTTTCCAACCTAAGTTATTCTATGATTCTATCATTCTAGTCTATTATACCTAAATACTCCCCAAAATAAACTAATATAAGACTGGAAGAGCTTACTTAATATGCTGCCTGCAGTTTGGCACTCATTTGGTTTTCATAAGGAAACTGGAAGCATTTTGCTATATTCAAATAAACTGTTAAAAACACTTTTCCTGATTGTTCATTTTAGAGTAGATATCTCTCTTTTCAAAATAACTAGAATGCTGCAATCAATACAATACCAACTGAAACAGAAAAGATTAAAAATGGAAATGGAGTTGAGGATTAGTTTGTAAGCAGCTGTTGATGCAAAAATGCAGCCACCTTAGGGACAAATTTCTTAAGGTAAATGGGAAAACAGGTCATTTTAAGACAAAAATTGAAAACAATAATGTAAGTGTGGTATAAAATAGATCATGCTGTGACCTAAGTGTAAAGTCACCAAAGGCTTTTGATTTATAAAGTAATATTTGCATAGCATGAGTGCCCAAATAGGACTATAAAATGCATGTTAGATTCAGCTGATGGAAGAATATTGTTGCTGAGTTCTGTAATGAAATTAATTTATTACTATTTCTCTATTCTTTATGGAAATCTTCAATATCAAGGTTTGTTCACTAAGAAGTAGATTTTACAGATATTACAGAATGAAATTCCATGCATTTCATCATGAATCAAAACTCATTATGTCTCAAATCTGACTCTCAATATTAGATTCTGCTACAGTTGAAGTTGGTTGCTTATTTCTTAACTCCAGGGACAACCACATTTGGAGTACCGTGCCACTTGGCATGTATCAGGAATTGCAAGCCCTTCCCAAAACACTTGTGCTTCAGGGTTTTAAGGTTTGCGGAGAGAGGGGGCTATAAAATTATATCCAGGAAAATCACATTGCAATATGCATAACTTTCCTAAGTCTACGCATGCCAGGCATATATATTTATTAAGATAAGACAGCTGCACATATTGTTCAATGGAAAGTAGTGCCAAGGAAATAATATCAGACTGTGATGGTAAATTTGGAGAACTATTAGACCTGGTTGCAACCTGGTGTTCCTCCTTCTTAGGATAACTCAGATATTTAGGAGATAAATACTTTCAGTGCTTCTGTGGAACAAAATAATAAATATTACAACTTACTGTAAGCTGGAAAGTTGAAACCCTTGGTTTTGTCCTTGAAGCTATTTTCTTTTGAAGCCATTAGGCATGCCAAACAACTGAGGAAGTCTAGTACCAGCTTCTCAAGTTTCTCAGCTGCCAGAAGAGTTCAGTCTAGAAAATATGTAATCACCTGTAAACCAGCCTTGAAGTTGAGATCTTTGCAAGCCCTAGGGACCTTGGTCACTGAACTGGCAAAATGTGGAAGTCCAGAATTCCTATCATAGCTTTTCAAATGCACTGCTTGGGAGCCAAGTAATGTAGGGAGACATAAGAAAGAATTCTGTAAGCAACCTGCTTAACTTGAACTACTGGAATGTTGTCCCATTTCAGTGGAAAACTGGAAATCACTCAGAATTAAACAACAGATAAACAACCTCTTAGTAAAAGTCTTACTTGTACTAGCTAATATGATTAATTTCTGCTTAAGATTCCCTTATCAGACCATTATCCGAATAATTTGGCTCAGTTTACTTTGCAATTGCTTCTGTCTGTGGCCTGTTGTGGATCGGCATGGCAACACTAACAAGCATACAAAAATTCAGATCTGAATTAAAAATGTATCACATTATCAGAAACAATAAAAATAATTAGAAAAGATAAAAATGTAGTAAATTAAAACTTTTAAGACTTATAATTCAACTATTACTTGGAGATCAAACTACTAGCAGAGAGGAAATATTTATTGTTTCTTGTACATAGGCTAGATCCTCTTAGCCTAAAATGCCTTAAAGTGAGTTTTCTTCTCAGGACATTAAAGAATTAATCTTAAAAAAAAGGTGGGGATGGATATGGAGAAATGAAATGAAAAGTCTGAGAAGGTGAACTGTAGAAACGTATACTCTCATATTTCATCTCTGAGTTGTTGATGACTCAAAGGATTTGACATTATACAGAATGATAAAATGAGAGGTTGGAAGGGGCCTCTGGAGACCATGCAGGCCAGCCCTCCGATCAATCAGTTAGAGCAGCTATTTCAAGACTGAGTTCAGCTGAGCTTTGAATATCTCCAAGGATGGAGATTACAAAACCTCTCTGGCTGACCTGTTTGATCACCCTTGCAGTAAAAATGTATTTTCTTATGTTTAAGTGGATTTTTTTATGTGTCTATTTTTGTCCAATTTGTTAAACTTCACAAGACTCTTACCAGCCCATTTAGCCAGCCTGTTGAGGTCCCTCCATCAACCACTCTTCCCAGTTTTGTATCATCTGCAAACTAGCTGAGGGTGCTTTGTCCCATCGTCCAAGTTATTAACAAATATGTAACATAGTATTGACAAATATGGAACATAGTATTAATGCATCAACCCTGGGATACACCTCTAGTGACCGGCTTCCAGCTGGATTTCATTCACTGATCACAACCCTCTGAGCCTGGCAGTTTGGCAATCTGCCTCACTGTCCACTTCTCTAGCCCATATTTCATCAGATTGTCTATGAAGATGCAATGAGAGGTAGTGTCAGATGCCATTTAAGGTCAAGTCTATTGCTCTCCCATCATCCACTGAGCCTGTCATTTCATTGTAGAAGGCTACAAGGTTGGTCAGACGTGATTTCCATTTTTTAAATTCATGCTGACTACTCCCATTGACCTTCTTGTCCTTCATATGTTTCAAAATGGTTTCCAGGAGGATTTGCTGCAACACCTTCCCAGGGACTCAGATGATGTTGTCCAGCCTGGAATTCCATGGATCTTCCTTTTCACCATTCTTGGAGACAGGAGTTACATTTGTTTTCTTTGGGTCCTCAGGAACTTCCCTCAGTCACCATGACCTTTCAAAGATAATCAAGAATGGCTTCACAATAACATCAGCCAGCTCCCTCAGCACTCATAGGTACATCTTATCAGGACCCATGGATTTGTATATGTCCAGTCTGTCTAAATGTTCCCTAACCTGATCCTCCTCCACCAATAGTACGTCTTCCTTGCTCCAGACATTCCCTCTGGTCTTGGGAAGCTGGGATTGCTGAAGGGAAATTTTAACCACTAAGGACCAAGGCAAAAAAAGGCCTTGAGTACCTTGGTCCCCGTTCCCATTCAGCAGCAGGCCCACATTTTCCCTAGTCTTCCTTTTGCATCTGTTCATGTACCTGTAAAAGCCCTACTTGCCCTTCATGTTCCTCACGAGATTCAAATCCAGATGGGCTTTTTATTTCCTAACCCCATCTCTGCATGCTCAGACAGTCGCTGTATATTCCTCCTGGGTCACCAGGAGGCTCTGCTTCTACCTCCTTTATGGTTCTTTTTTGTCTTTGAGTTTTGTGAGGAGCTTCTTGTTCAATCATGCAGGTTTCCGGCCACCTTTGCTTGACTTCCTGCTCATCAGGATGGACCATTCTTGAGCTTGAAGGTGATCCTTGAAAATCAACCAGCTTTCTTGCACCCCTCTTCAATTCAGAACAGTCTTCAATGAGATTCTTCCAAGCAGGTCCCTGACCATGCCAGTCTGCTCTCCTGAAGTCCAGGGCTGTGACCCTACTATTTGTCTTGTTCCCTTTTCTCATAATCCTGAAATCTACCATCTCATGGTGAGAGCATCCAAGGCTGCTGCTTTGCACAAGGAGGTGCTGGTCCACTATGATACCAGTAAGAAAGGCATTCAGATTCTGTAAGGTATCATTTAAAATGTTATTTATTAAAGTTAACACTATGAGGGAATAGGACAGATAACCTTGTGTCCCTTTCGATGGTAGGAACCCCAGGTCAGGTAGTATCGAATGGCCCTCTGATCCACATGCAGCACGCTGGGCAGACCCCATCCATAGAAGAAATCCTCCCATTTCAGTCATTCAAGCTACCATAGGATTTTCTTACATGGAAACAACTTTATTCACCATTTCTACTGCCAAACAGAAATTGTATTCTCATGAGAACTTCCTGCTGCACTTTTAGACAAAGGCAAGGCTATACAAGTGGTGTAATAGCTGGTACCTAGTGGGAGCTGCCTTCATGCTCTGGCTGAGTTTATCCTGCAGCCAAGGGATTTGTGCAGCCCAGCACTGGCCTGAATGGTACAGCATACTGCAGCACAGCACAGCCTGGCCCTACTCGGGCAAACTGTTATGTGGATCACTGGCTCCTCAATGTACAATGGTATTCTGGTCAGGATCATTACAGCTGCCAACCTCCCGATGTGACAGGTCATGTCAGGCTCTGTACCCTGCATAGGGAGTCTCCTACTGCTGTGACTCTTCACTTCTTCCTGGTGCTCATGCACGGCTCAGGCTCAGCCAGCATGAACACTTTGATAGAGCTCCCAGCCCCTCTTCTGCTACCTGGGCACCGAATCTATTCTGTAACTGTAGGTCTGCAGGCAGAGCAGGAGCCAGAAGTCACAGACTTCCAGCCTTTGTCACTGTGGGAGTCTCCATTTCCCAACCAGATAAGCTCAGAATTTGCCTGCACCACCTTCAGTACTGCTGGGGGTTCAGACTCCCGAATCCGCAGATTCTCAGAGGAGATCCAGTCAATCTCCTTCTCCTTGTCTCTGATGCTGCGCAACACCTGAAGGAAAAGAAGCCCAGTGGCACGGCACACTAATGTGAGTTTAGAATTTCAGAGATAGAAATCTTCAATGCTATGAATGCCACAGATCATTTCCAATAATAGCAGAGTTAGAAAAATACCCTTGGGGTGAAACATTTAATGACAGAAAAATAATTTGGAAATTTTATATTACAGTTGACTTCACTATGAGCAATTTTACCCTGTTTGGTCAGAAAGTAGCACTAGTACATATCAAATGTGTTCACCCCCACACAGCCTATTTAAGAGCAAAATTTTGCACTTGCAGTTATTGTAATTTTGCTCTTCTGATTAATGTTGCCATTATGTAAATGTCTGTTCAAAGCAACCTACGAACAAAGTCACTTTATTCCTTTTCTTGTATTTGAATGATTTTCTTAGGAACGTTCAGGTTTAAATTAATCGAAGCAAGTGCAGTTCCACTTACTTCAGGATTTCTCCTGTTTTTCCATCTAATTTTTTTTTTCTTTTTCCCAGAGCGTAATCATATAGATTCCAAGTACATGGCTCCAAACATCCAGATTTTCAGTCTACTACAAAATGATGAAGCATCATTAGCCATGTTGATCAAAGGCCTCATGACATCAGAAAATGATCACCTTTCAACTTTTGCTACTAGGCATCAAAAAACACTACTCTTCATAACAGGGTATGACAAAAGTGCTGTACCACAATTTTACTTGCTGTTTGTATCAAAAAGATCTGTTACTTAAGGTTTGGGTAACACCTTTTCTAACATTCTCTGCCATTTTTATTTAGTGTCGCGCTGAAACTACTTGTCACTGTTAAGGGATGTTAAGAGCGTGGCCACCTCCTCCAGCTGCTGGAGTCCAGCCCAGTGCCCGGTGACCCCGGGTCTCTGCCCAGGCTGAGGGACGCAGCTGCTGCTTTCCTCTTTACAGCTTCAACCAGCAGCAAAGCCGAGCACACGTCTCAGAGACGTACTGACACAGACAGACACACACGCACACGTGCACAGGACACTGACACAGCCGGTCGCGGGGGTGCCACACACCAGCATCGACGGGCACGTCCCCTCCGCTCTGGGGCTGGCGCAGGCGGGAGGTCACTAGCCCAGGCAGACACATGACAGTGTCGGGGTTCGCAAGCACATGCACACTTGCAGGTCCCCTGAATACTGACATGGCCCCTCTGTCTGCCTGGTGCCCCAGCTCAGATCCCAGCCCTCCCACCTGCCCCACGGGTCCCCTACTTGCTGGTAGGTCCAGCTCAGCGCTCGCTACAAACACGCAGCACTCACACTCGTCCCACGGGCACCTCACACTCACAGATCCCCCCAGGTACCAGCACAGACCCCCTCACACCTGATACCCCTGCCCGGACCCAAGTGCCCCGCACGTGCTGGCTGGTCCAGCTTGAAGTTTGCAGGTGAATACACAGGGACACCCCAGGCACACCCCGGCTGGGGGAGACACAGACCCCCACCCCACAGCAGCCGGCACCAGGCACATGGGATGTGACCCGCGGTCCCGCTCCAGCCCCCGGTGCTGAGCCTCTCACGCCCCTCACTCACACTGGTCCCCCCAACAGCCANCCTATTTAAGAGCAAAATTTTGCACTTGCAGTTATTGTAATTTTGCTCTTCTGATTAATGTTGCCATTATGTAAATGTCTGTTCAAAGCAACCTACGAACAAAGTCACTTTATTCCTTTTCTTGTATTTGAATGATTTTCTTAGGAACGTTCAGGTTTAAATTAATCGAAGCAAGTGCAGTTCCACTTACTTCAGGATTTCTCCTGTTTTTCCATCTAATTTTTTTTTTCTTTTTCCCAGAGCGTAATCATATAGATTCCAAGTACATGGCTCCAAACATCCAGATTTTCAGTCTACTACAAAATGATGAAGCATCATTAACCATGTTGATCAAAGGCCTCATGACATCAGAAAATGATCACCTTTCAACCTTTGCTACTAGGCATCAAAAAACACTACTCTTCATAACAGGGTATGACAAAAGTGCTGTACCACAATTTTACTTGCCGTTTGTATCAAAAAGATCTGTTACTTAAGGTTTGGGTAACACCTTTTCTAACATTCTCTGCCATTTTTATTTAGTGTCGCGCTGAAACTACTTGTCACTGTTAAGGGATGTTAAGAGCGTGGCCACCTCCTCCAGCTGCTGGAGTCCAGCCCAGTGCCCGGTGACCCCGGGTCTCTGCCCAGGCTGAGGGACGCAGCTGCTGCTTTCCTCTTTACAGCTTCAACCAGCAGCAAAGCCGAGCACACGTCTCAGAGACGTACTGACACAGACAGACACACACGCACACGTGCACAGGACACTGACACAGCCGGTCGCGGGGGTGCCACACACCAGCATCGACGGGCACGTCCCCTCCGCTCTGGGGCTGGCGCAGGCGGGAGGTCACTAGCCCAGGCAGACACATGACAGTGTCGGGGTTCACAAGCACATGCACACTTGCAGGTCCCCTGAATACTGACATGGCCCCTCTGTCTGCCTGGTGCCCCTGCTCAGATCCCAGCCCTCCCACCTGCCCCACGGGTCCCCTACTTGCTGGTAGGTCCAGCTCAGTGCTCGCTACAAACACGCAGCACTCACACTCGTCCCACGGGCACCTCACACTCACAGATCCCCCCAGGTACCAGCACAGACCCCCTCACACCTGATACCCCTGCCCGGACCCAAGTGCCCCGCACGTGCTGGCTGGTCCAGCTTGAAGTTTGCAGGTGAATACACAGGGACACCCCAGGCACACCCCGGCTGGGGGAGACACAGACCCCCACCCCACAGCAGCCGGCACCAGGCACGTGGGATGTGACCCGCGGTCCCGCTCCAGCCCCCGGTGCTGAGCCCCTCACTCCCCTCACTCACACTGGTCCCCCCAGCAGCTGGTTTTGGGGACACACACTGTTCCCACCCCTGTGGCTCAATGTTAAAGACCCCCACCGGCTCCTACAGAGCCGGTCTGACCCAGTCCACTCACACCAGTCCTCCCAGCAGCTGGCAGTTGGGCCTTGGAGTGCACACACACACACACATGGGATAGAGAGCGAGATTGTGCAGAGAGATAGTTAAGAAAGGATTTAATAAGAATTTCTAAGATGAGAGAACAGGCTGCTGTGATCAGGCACAGGGCACAGCCAGACAAGTGCACTGACAGTCCTTGTTTTACACACGACCAGCCCCTTTTATACCCTTTTTCTCTCTACCTCCTCTTTGCTCCTCCCAGCTGCCCTTCTGCACATTGCCTTATCAGTTTGCACAGTCCCACCGACTCCCTCAACACTCTGGACCCTCAGGTTTGCATTATCATTTGCCAAGCCTGGGTTTGCCACTGGTTCTTGATAGACCATCAGTTAGTGTGCCTGACCAGGCTTGTTTCTGGTTATTGTCTTTGTTAACACTAATTGGTCAGGTTTTATGACTCTGTGTGTTTGTCTCCCTCTCTTTCCTTATCATCCAAACTGAAAAAAAAAAATTTCTCATGCTCCGCATATCCTCACCAATGTGGGCCACCGACCAGGTTTGCTCTTATCATGACTTCCCTTACTATTTCTCAGTCAGGTTTGTCCTTGTATGTTCTTGTTTATGGCTCCTTTGGCCAGATACCCTTAAAGATATCATCCTCCTTCCACATAGGCTTACAGTCACCACCCTAATTTAGCATGAAGCTATTGGTGAAGTGTTCTTATCATACATAGACCTGTGAATTTCTAGGCTTGTTTTTCATGGTGTTACAGCTCTGGAAAAGAGGGAAAGTCATTCACGTTGAACAGATTTAGAGGGGATTCTGAATCTTACTGATTCTGAGCTTGAAAAGTCTTGAAAATGCACTATCCCTTGAGCACTGACAAGCATATAAAGAGACAGAAAGTGAGTGAGACCTTGCAGTGAATCAGGACTGTTTCACCCAACAGAGCTCATTGAAAAGGGAATGAGAAGGTAGGTGACAAAATGTCTAAGACAGAATTAAAAAAAAAAAATTATATTTGTGTTTCAAACTCCATTTTCCTCTGCACACAGTGTATTTGAAGGCTATTTCTTCCAGGCTGGGTTCAGTTAGCCCAGAAGCTTTGTGCTCAGCAGTGTTCTTGGCTTTGCTTGCCCTGGCAGTTCCTATATCCTTGCTGATACTTTCCACATAATTCTACACTAGCCCTCAGTTGGCCCTACTCTCAGCCGATTATGATCAGTCACTCTCACAGAAGCTTATCTTCTCCTCCAACCGGAGGGCTCCACCTACCCCAACCACTCCTCTCTCAGATGAACTTAATATAAAAACTGAAAGGAAATCAAATTACATTGACTGTCACAGACTAAGTAAGAAAAATAGATTACTTCTTGGTTTACTGTTCCATTCCTGAAAAAATATAATTTTTTTTTTTTTAAGGCATGTTTTTTACTTGAGTTGCTATCAACCCTCGATTGGACAATTTCAGAGAAGGCTTAGAACTACTGTGCTCAGTTTGGTCAGTTATATTGACATTGCTGGATTCAGGAATATAATCTAAAAGACTGATGGGCATTTCTGTCAGGCTGAAGCCAAGTATCAGCTGCAACACCCTTGACAACAAGGAAACAGGCAGCATGTAGTAATTGAAACTAACTGAGTTTTTGACAACAGACTCAAAAAGAAGAGTCAAAAAGTACAGTACTGCAACTATTGCAAAAGTCCTCTTGCAAAAGTACTTCGAAATACCTGCATTATATGAAGCTCATCACTGCTCATGGATTTCAAGATAACAGAGTCAGGCACAAATATCTCCCATTTGTTCGTTTTTTTTTTTTTCCCCAGAGGAGTGTAAATCCTGCCACAGTTGCCTGACTCAATATTTCTTCAATATTGGTTTATTGAAATGTACTGTGGTCGAAGGATCTGGTACTTATTTACAAAGTGCCATTCCCTACCCTATCTCTAGGGCTGTTGCAATCAGATTCAAATTATTCATAAGACTTATTGATAGGACTGCAGTGTTAATGAATGCCCAAGTGATAGGAATGCAGTCAAATAAAACACAATGTGGAAACCCCCTACAACTTCCAAAAATCCCTCTTTGGAAACCAAAGAGTACTTTGAAATGTAAATAAATACAATAAGCATTGGGCTTAAGAAGTTTCACACATAATATTTTATTAACCATAATGGGTCTTGGGTTTCTAACTTTGTATTTATAAAGCTATAAACCTGAAAGTATCGTAACAATATTTTCTAGCTACAGGGAGATCCAGAAGGACAAATCAGTTTAGCAATGACAACTTTCTAGAAGGCTGATCCGTGGAGAGGCAGAGGCAACAAAATAGATGAGCCTCCTTCTGCTACGTCATTGCTCTAGCCAACTGAAAGATGATGAATATCTGCAGTGATCTGATAGTTGCTTGCAGGCTCTCCAGGAAGAGGTTGAAGACCCAAGTAAAATTCTAATGAAATGGATGACCTGATTCTGCCATGGGAAAAAACAAACAAACAAACAAAAAAAACCAGAATCCAGTACCAACAAAAAAACTCCCAGAGAAGGCACTGTTTGGCAACTTTATTTAAAGTCAAAGTTTACTGCTCTCAGCTGAAGCAATTCAGTGTAACACCATTTACTTCAGCGGAGATATGCCATTTTACCCATGCTAAGGGTGTGGTATACTGCTTTCCCTGAAGCTATAAGGACTCTGGTTTTGTCTAGTTTGGAGAAAAGGAGGCTGAGGGGTGACTGCATTGCTCTCTACAGCTTCATGGAGGGGAAGTGGAGAGGGAGGTTTTGATCTCTTCTCCCTGGGATCCAGTGGCAGGATGCGTGGGAATGGTTCAAAGCTGTGCTAGGGGAGGTTCAGACGTGACATGAGGAAACATTTCTTTACCTAGAGAGTGGTCAAACCCTGGGACAGGCTTCCTGGAGACATGATTTGATGCCCCAAGCCTGTCAGTGTTTAAGAAGTATTTGGACAATGCCCTTAATCATTTGCTTTAACTTTTGGTCAGCCCTGAAGTGGTCAGGCAGTTGGACTAGTTCATCGTTGTACATCCCTTCCAGCTGAACTATGCTATGCTATGCTTATTCTATTCTATTCTATTCTATTCTATTCTATTCTATTTTTCTTCCTACCTCCTCCTTTCCCTACCAGTACACGCTGAGGAAATGTCTGATGACTCTGATTTCTTCTCAGCCCTGCACTAGCAGAAGGGATTGAATGGGTAACCATGTCCCAGCCTAGACATTTCCCCCTGGATTTTTTTTTCTCCTTGTACTCATTTTTAGAAATGCTTGAGCTGTTTCCCTTGGAAAAACATAATAAACCAAAAGCACCAGAGAACAACAGTACTCCATCAGAGTGAAGGTCCATCTGGCCCAATACTCTGTCTCCAAAGTGGCCATCCATAAATGTCTAAAGGAGAGCATATGAGCAGTGCAACTCCCGTCAGGGTCCTGGGGGTGTTCATAGGCCTCAATGGCTGCGACTGGCCTCCCCTGGGACCCCCACCCACACCTGTTAAGGGCCCAGGGGATATGTCTTAACTGGGGCCTCCATTCCTTGCCTGAGCAATGTTGTAGGTGTGCCCATCTGTGACCCTGTCTCTGGGATGGGCCTGGGACCTGCACTGCAGAGAGCTGCTCTGCTGGATGGACTCCTCAGAACTAGATCATAGCTTGCCGTGCATAACTCTAGGCACAACAAAGCATAACTATGCTATGCTATGCTATGCTATGCTATGCTATGCTATGCTATTCCATTCTATTCTATTCTATTCTATTCTATTCTATTCTATTCTATTCTATTCTATTCCCTGCGCTCACCATGATTTGAATAATGATGAGACTGTTATTTGCCTGAAATTCCAGGGGTTTTTCAGCTCCAAAAACACTCTCAGGACACATATCACAAAGGTTACAAGTGGAAACAGGATTTTATTTTATTTTTCTGCATCTGTTTCAGAGCCGATGCTCACAAGCATTAACACAATGTCATTTGTAGCCAGCAGCAGGCTGATGCATTCTTCAGTTTAGCTTGAAAAAACATCCCTTACAATCTGGCAAAGGCAAGTCACAGACCTACAGAAAATAGCAGCAGGAATAGAGGCCAAGCAGTCCCTGTGTCCTGAAGAGTGAGAACTTGAAGAATTAGCATCAGGACTGACCACACACAAAAGAAGAAGAAAAGATGTGCGGTACTGTGGGGTAATTTCAAAAGTATGACACATATCGATGACAATCATAATTTTTGCCTTCAAAAACTTACTCCGCTGTGCTTCTTGGCCAGTGATGCATGAAAAGCACTCTCTTGCCTGCATGGCGCTTGTATTGCATGCAGGGAGAGGTGAAAAGTAGCAGCTCCTGATGGTGCAGCAAGCCCGGAGCCCTTCAAAGTACAGGCTGTTTTGCACAAGCAAGAACTCCTGCGGGAATGGAGCCAAGGGAAGACCAGAGCTTGCTCCCGCTACAAACTTGCAATGCGAAAGAGAGCCCGAGAGAGCCAGGGCATGAGTGGTGCCTTGGAGGTGCAAGAGCAGCAGGCAAGAATCTCACCAAAATGGCCCTCAGGAGTCCTGACAAGGGGCTGTGCTCAATGCTACAGAGGAAAAGAAGAATCCCTTGGGCACCAATGCCAGTCCTCCCTAGGCACAAAGAAGCTTCTTCCCCCTGGATGTGGGGCACAAGAGGCCACCTTTGTGGTGCATGAGCAACGGGCAGTCACCCAGCCGAAAGGGAGCGGAGGAGCCCTGACAAGCGGTCGTGCTCAATGCTGCAGAGGAAGGCAAAAAACCCCCGGGGACCTGCGCCAATCTGCCCCAGGGGAAAATTCCTTCCTGACCCCAAAGCTGGTGATTCGCTGTTCCCTGAGCATGTGAGCAAGCCCTGCCTCCTTGTTCCACAAGCTAGTCCTGCCTCCCAGAAAATGGCCAGCCCCTACTCCCCCTCAACCTGGAGCCATCTCAGGGGCTTCTGTGAGTGGCAAAATGCCCCTGGCCTGATTGACCTTGGGGTCAAGAATCCTTCCCGCACCTGACAGGACACCAATGGGTGCTCCAAAGCACTGGGACCCCTTACAACATCTGTGCAGCCCATTTCTTACATCTGCTGCCCCTGGTTCTGCAGGGGATGAGGACAGAGAGCTCTGCAGTGCTCCTCAAGTGCTCAACAAGAAGGCATTCCTTTGGTCTTGCCAGCTATCCAGCTGAAAAGGCCTGATAGTCTCAGGTACCTCCAGGTGTTGGTGGTTCTTCTCATTTTCTGAGGAGCTGGCATCTGTTCCCCAAAGACTGAGGCTGAGGCTCAGGCAGGATTTCAGTCCACCAGATGAGCTTTGAACATGGCCCCACAGGGAGCTGGCCTTGCAGTGGAGAACCTCCAGCAGCTTTGTCCAGCCTCCAGTCTTCCTCCCTCAGGCCCCTCCAGGTAATTCCACGGGGTCTTCCAGGGCTTCCTCTCTGTCCTGGTTTCGGCTGGGATGGAGTTGATTTTCTTCCTATTAACTGGTACAGTGCTGTGTTTTGGATGTAGTGTGAGAATAATGTTGATGACACACTGATGTTTTGGTTGTTGCTGGGTAATGTTTACGCTAGTCAAGGACTTTTTGTCTTCCCGTGCCCTGCCAGGTGTGCAGGGGGCTGGGAGGGAGCGTGGCCACGACGGCTGGCCCAGCTGGCCAATGGGCTATTCCATACCATATGACATCATGCTCAGCATATAAGGCTGGGCGAAGAAGAAGGAGGGGGGGACGTTCGGAGTGATGGCGTTTGTCTTCCCAAGTAACCGTTACGCGTGATGGAGCCCTGCTTTCCTGGAGATGGCTGAACACCTGCCTGCCGATGGGAAGTGGTGAATGAATTCCTTGCTTTGCTTTGCTTGTGTGCGCGGCTTTTGCTTTCCCTATTAAACTGTCTTTATCTCAACCCACGAGTTCTCTCACTTTTACCCTTCTGATTCTCTCCCCCATCCCACCCGGGGGGAGTGAGTGAGCGGCTGCGTGGTGCTCAGCGGCCGGCTGGGGTTAAACCACGACACTCTCGCATGTCTTCGGGCTGCCCCGGGCCAGCTCTGTCCCAACAGCAAAGCCGGGCAGGCTGGCAGTGGACCACGGGAGGATGCCCCCTTTACCCTGCCCTGGGGCGTTGCGGCTGCTGCGTTGCCGGGCGGTGGCACTGTGACACGGGGGTGACACAGTCCTGCCCCCCTCTGCCCAGCATCCTTTGGGGGAGGCCTTTGGGATGCAGGCGCACTCCCTGGCTGTTGAGGGCCTGCCCTGCCGGCCCTGCTACCATGCCCAGCTCCCTGTCCTCCTATGCCTCGGCAAAGAACTTCACTCTCTTAAGAGATTTCCTGCTCTTCCTTAACAAACTTCAAGATCCAACAAGAGATTCCTCTTGCTATTCCTCACTATTCTTCAGGATAGTTTTCTGGTTGTATCACTACAGGTTTCATCAGCACAACCAAGTCATATCTATTTTTTTCATATGTTCCAAACTACAGGATCTACAGGGTGCATTCAAATTCTATAGGGTGCAAATCAATAAATGATCATCTGTGTTCATAGTCTGAGGTCCTCTGGTTTCTTTTTGTGCTTGTACTTCAAGCCACTGCTATCATTCTGTGATAGTTCATTTGATATTCTTCAGAAGACAGCCCCTTGGCGTGTTTCAGATGTGTTTCTTGACAGCACCAGCACGTTTAAGCACGTTTGGTATACGTTTTTGATATGGAATTTCCAGGTTTTTCAGGGTCCCTGGAAATTCATGTTACCTAGCAATAGAAAAAGAAAATTATATACACCCCAGCATTTGTACACTCAGCATACATCACACATTTTTTACAACTTGTTATTATCAATTTAACTATGGCAATTACAATGAGTTAGAGATTTGCTCTTTCCAGGAGGTAAGAGGGTGCATTAGACACCTCAGAATGGGCTCAGAAACAGATGGTGATATGTGAACCAGCAGAATCAATCACTTTACACAAAATAAATATAAAGAGATTCCTTCTTTCATTCTTCCTGAGGGTCTGAATTTTTTATTCTTTTTTGTACAGTGACATAGCCTCAGTAGGATGCATAACTTGACTCACGTCCCAGAATGGCCTCTTGGCTGATGGCTTATAGGACAGGAGTTCCCTGAAGCAGAAGACAGGATCGCACTACAGTGTGTCATTGTCATAGGGAAACGTGACCTGTTCACATAGCTCAAATCAGATTAGGATTGAAACAGATTGGATCTATTACTGACATGTAATTAACTGGCATTCAGCAAACTATATATTCAGGATCAATATCAGCAATACAGCAGTGAAACTGAGTACTATACATTTGCAAAATGTTGATAAACACCTACAGGTTTATAAAAACCCTTCTGTAATCTCCAAAAATTCAAATCACACTCACATTCACTGAAGCTACATGCACTCAAGCATATACCTCATCTTCTGGAACTGCATATTCTCCTCCTTACTCACCCCTTCTATGTGCATGTGTGGCTGCTCTGGGCTCATGTGTACCAAGTGATCCACATGCTGGTGTGAAAGACCCTCACCCATTCAAATGCACACTTCCAAGATGTGGAATCATGTTAGTTCCACCTCATCGACATAAGAGGTCTACTGCTAAACATCCCGTCCTTTTCATCCAGGATCAGGTGGATAAGCAGAAATTAAAAAGGCGTTTCCATGTCCTAGGGTAGCACTGTAGTTACAGTATCAGAAAGCATCTTTAGCTATCACAGAACGTCCACCTTTTTAAAAAAGCTGTTGTGCTGAAATCATGTTATATCTGCATCCACTACTAGTCCGTGTCTTGGAGAATATTTCCTAGACTACTACATAGTTGATGTAAAATGGTCTAAAGCTCATCCATCTGAAAGAACTTTGCTCTGTTCACCTTTACTCTAAAACACTAGAGGATAAAGCTTACAAGGAAAGGATAGATTGCAGATCCTTATGTTGGAAATTACAGACTTCGCACTACAAAGCAACCTTTTCTCAGAAATGTTATTAAATTCAGTTATTAAATTTAGCTTGAGTTGCCTTTCATTTTGTACTTAACTTGCACACGATGTACAATCATTCATGCATTATAAATTCTTTTAATAATAATACATGAATTGATAATCCATTAAATGGTCTCTGGCTTTGTTTTTCTCTTGGCATATCATTAACATATTCTTACAGTGTAACCTTGTTCAGCAAAAGTAAGATTCTGTGTCTTACAAATATTCAACCCAAGAATACACTGTACAAGAGGTGTCAGGGAATTGTGTTCTACTGTTTTTTAATGGAAATTCATCTCTAAATCTATTTTATTATAATGTCTTTTTTTAGATTACAGATTGCACTAAAATTATCTCATATAAAGCCTTCTGTAACATGATATTGTCGTGGTTTAACCCCAGCCAGCAAATAAACCCCACGCAGCCACTCGTTCACCCCCCACTCCAGTGGGCTGGGGGAAAGAATCGGGAGGGCACAAGTAGGAAAACTCCCAGGTTGAGATAAAAAGTTTAATAATTCAAATAAAACGAAGTAGAACAGTAATAGTAACAATGAGAACAACAACAATAACAGAATATACAAAGCAGGCGATGCACAATGCAACTGCTCACTGACTGCTGACCGAGGCCCCCCAGACCCCTGGTTTTTATACTGAGCATGACGTCACATGGTATAGAATACCCCATTGGCCAGCTGGGTCAACCGCCCCGGCGGTGCTCCCCCTGCCCCAACTTCCTCTGCACGTTGCAGGGCATGGGAGGCCAAAAAGAGAAACCAAAATTCTCCCTGGTGCAATCACCGCCCAGCAACAACCAAAGCATCACTGGGCCATCAACGCTCCCCTCACTCCAAACCCAAACCACAGCACTCCCCCCACGCTACTGGGAAGAAAGTTATCTCTGTCCCAGCCAGAACCAGGACATATATCTAGCTTTCTTTTTTTCCTTTTCTTTTTTGGCTTTCAAGGGGTATGGGTCATTTTAAAATATTATAGTGTTATAGCCTACTGTAGTCAAAACTTCAAATTTTTTTATTTTGTGTTGCGGTTCCTCAGTTTCCTTGTTTTCAATAAGAAAAACTCTATTTAATTCTTTGTGTTTATTTATTTACTTGCAATCATTTGGAGTTTTGTGTTTATTTAATACTTTATTTATTTTGGTGTGATGGGCAAGTTCAAAGTTCAAATTGTGCAACACTTCTCATGAAAAACCAAACCAAATCAAATCAAACCCAGAATTTGTATATAGATTCAGTTACACCTTTCCGATATTTAAATCTGTTTGGTTGAACTTTTCAATACTTGTTCTCCACACTTCGATACTTTTTTGTTCTCTGCTTGATTACAATTTTTTCTGGTATTTTACAGTTTCAACTAACAGAAATACTTTTAGTCTTAACAAGGAAACTCGGTTATTGAATAACTATGTTTCTTTTTCAGACAAGAAGCTCATCTCCAGTGCTAGATTGCTACTTCAAGACCTAAAGACAGTTTATATGTTACAAGTTCATCTAAAAAGAAATATTACTTCTCCTCACAAATTTGGTCTTATTTATGTCCTTATTTATTTGTCAGGAAATAGCTCTAAAACCTACAGGTAGAAATGGAACTGTGAGTCCCCTTCTGCAGACGAAATCATCATAGACAACAGCTTTTACTAGCTACTTTATCTGCTGAAATAGAGATTATCGTTATTCAAATTTGCCTCTGTCCTTATTATCCCAAGGGGTTCAGAATAGTTCAGTGTAGCCATTGTTTTTTTAATGTTTAAAGTTCTTAAAGCTGTGGAAAGTTATATTTGAAAAAGGTGTTGAAAAGAACATTAGGACTGCAAAGTCAAGCACTCAGAGTTTGGAAATATCATAATTAATGCTTCTGCAACTTCATCATGCTATCTTCTGCATTTGCATAAGAATTTAGTAATTAATTACAAGATCACACACTTTTTTAATACACAAGGGGACACACAAGTCTTGCACAACTTTCTCAAGCTCTGCCATTTTATAATTTCTGAGTACCTCCTATCAGTTTTAATTTTCTTTTATCAACTCTTCTTTATGTTATATGAATACTTTGTTTTTGACAGGTACAAAACCTGAGTCTGTTAAATTAGCTTTTATGTAATGGTTATGAATTTGTGCGTCAGAGCAATAGTTTAAAGATTCTTTTAAATGGCAGGATCCAATGCAATATTCCTAATGAGCTAGTTTGCTGAAGGAAAGGAGTGTAACTACACTGAACAGATCACACAATGCTCTATTAGAATCCTAAAAAGAAGATTTTGTATATACCTTTAAGTGTAACTTCTAGCAAGAGTGACTACCTGAACAACATGGCTCAACGGGTTGTAGTGAATGGGGCTACATCTGGCTGGTGACCGGTCACTAGTGGTGTTACTCTGGGCTCAATTCTAGGGCCAGTGTTGTTCAATCTTTTTATCAATGATCTAGATGCAGGAGCTGAATGCATCATTAGCAAATTTGCTGATGATACTAAACTGGGAGGTGCTGTTGACTCTCTCGAGGGACAAGATGACTTGCAGAGGAATCTAGAGAGATCGGAGCATTGGACAATTATCAATGCCTTGAAGTTTAATAAGACCAAGTGTGGGATTCTACACCTGGGACACAGTAACACTGGACACAAGTTTAGATTGGGAGAGGAGTGTCTGGAGAGCAGCCCTGCAGAGAGGATCTGGGGGTGCTGGCTGACAGCAGGCTCAATAGGAGCCAGCAGCGTGCCCTGGCAGCCGAGAGGGCAAGCCTCATCCTGGGGTGCATCAAACACAGCATGACCAGCCGGTCAAGATTGGGGATTCTCCCACTGTATTCAGCGTTGGTGCGGCCTCACCTTGAGAACTATGTGCAGTTCTGGGTCCCACGATTTAAGAAGGATGTAAAGGTCTTCAAATGCTTTCAGAGGAGGGCAACAAAGCTGGTGAAAGGGCTGGAAGGCATGTCCTGTGAGGAGTGGGTGAGGACTCTGGGTTTGTCTAGTTTGGAGAAAAGGAGACTGAGGGGCAACCTCATTGCTCTCTGCAGCTTCCTGAGGAGGTGACGTGGAGCGGGAGGTGCTGAGCTCTACTCCCTCGGATCCAGGGACAGGATGCATGGGAATGGCTCAATGCTGCATCAGGGGCAGTTCAGACTAGACATTAGGAAGCTTTTCTTTACTGAGAGGGTGGTCAAACCCTGGAACAGACTTCCTAGAGAGGTGGTCGGTGCCTCAAGCCTACGAGTGTTTAAGACACATTTGGACAATGCCCTTAATACTGTGCTTTATCTTTTGGACAACCCTGAAGTGGTCAGGCAGTTGGACTAGAAGATCATTGTAGGTCTCTTCCAACTGAACTGTTCTAGCCTAGTCTAGTCTATCCTAATTTACAACAACAGAGTCAATGAATAGACTTTTTTTTTTTTTTTTTTTAAATGGGTCTGGTATTAGACATCTGCCTATTTTCTTTATATTTCTTTTATTTTGCTTCCAAGTAACCTTCCCTCCCAATTTCACTTGCCTTAATCTGTGCTGCCATGTGAGAAAATCTGAATGCATTTTCTGGTCTTTTGTGCTTTTTGGCTGAGTTGTACTGTATCCAGTCAGTGAATCATTAATAGGAAACTATTCTATTGCATTGCATTAAACCTTAGAACACTACTCCTTAGAAAAGGAATAGTATTAAGGACTCCTCTTTGAGATATTTTTGACAAACAGGGTAATACTTCTTCAGAGTAAAGCTAGAAGCTTCAGAAGGTGAAAAATCTGATAGCAGCTATATTTACTTTGGGATATGCATGTGTGTCTAATTCAGAATAACTGCATTGTTTGATTCTCTAAAATAACTCCAGTAATTTTATTTTATTTTGTAACATTTTTGAGTGTCTCAATTCTGATGAGTTCAGACAAAAAGAGAGAATTGTTTCCTAAAGTCCTTACACTTCTGTGCTAGTCTAGAACCCTAAAGTGCAAACAGCTAGGGAGAGGGAGCTGAGATGATTATATGGGGCTTTAGAAAATCTCTGACATACTTAGCCAAGGTTTAGAATATATAACACATTTGTCCTTTACATTCAGTGTACAATTTGGTATAATTTGATTCAAATGGGGTTTTTTTTGCTACACATTTTAGTTAATTGAGGCATGTAAATTGCCTGTAGGTGGATGCAGAAAGTAATAGTGACACGCAGATAGATTATAGTCAAACCATGCTTTTTATCGCATATATACATACAGCATGTATACTTTTCCTGGATGGCAGGATAATCTGCATGCAACTATGAGATGGTCAACTCCTCAAAGCAGCATCTAGAACAAAAATGTGATGAAGCAATTGGATTTAGTGGAGTAAGTAAAGATTACATTCAGGCAAATTACTTTGTGTAATCGCTTTACTACTTATAACAGCCATCACAGCTGTTTTGTATACATTAAACTGTGTACTCTACGGGCACGCAAAAATCAACATCTGATGCCCTTTGTAGATAGAAAAGAGCAAAAACAGAATGAAGGACTTTTCTCATGTCGCTGATGAAATGGAGTATCACATTTTATATGACTCGTCCAAGTTCTTTAAAGCTCTACTGTTTCCTAAAGAGAAATGGAACCCCAGACACTACTTGCAATGAATTGCACTAATAAGCTACTCCATACAGGTAATTTCATGCGTAGTACATATCCTTCTTTGTGTATAGTTGGCAACTTGCAACCCTTGCAGTGGCATACATTCAGAGCAGCCCTGCGGAGAACGACTTGGGGTGCTGGTGGATGAAAAGCTGGATGTGAGCCGGCAATGTGGGCTCGCAGCCCCAAGGCCAACCGTGTCCTGGGCTGCATCCCCAGCAGCGTGGGCAGCAGGTCGAGGGGGGGGATTCTGCCCCTCTGCTCTGCTCTGTGAGACCCCCCTGCAGTGCTGCCTCCAGCTCGGGGGTCCTCAGCACGGGACAGACATGGACCTGTGGGAGCGGGGCCAGAGGAGGCCACCAAAATGATCAGGGGGATGGAACAGCTCTGCTGTGAGGAAAGGCTGAGAGAGTTGCAGTTGTTCAGCCTGGAGAAGAGAAGGCTCCGGGGAGACCTTATTGCGGCCTTTCAGCACTTAAAGGGGCTTATAAGAAAGATGGGGACAGACTTTTTAGAAGGGCCTGTAGCGACAGGACAAGGGGTAATGGTTTTAAACTGAAAGAGGGTAGATTCAGACTAGATGTAAGGAAGAAATTTTTTAAATGAGGGTGGTGAAACACTGAACAGGTTGCCCAGAGAGGTGGTAGATGCCCCATCCCTGGAAACATTCATGGTCAGGTTGGTTGGGGCTCTGAGCAACCAGCGCAACCTAGTTGAAGATGTCCCTGCTCATTGCAGGGGGGTTGGACTAGATGACCTTTAAATGTCCCTTCCAACCCAGACCATTTTATGATTTTATGAATTTATGATACAGGTGGAAATTCAAAAGACCTGGCTATGTTTATGGTAAGGGGTTATCTTCTAACAAGCTCTTAGTTTAGAGATAAACTGTTTATTTCACATTTCAAATAGTACCTTTGTCCTTGACCATAAACATTTGGTTGTATACTAATTATTAAGTTATGCTTTGTCTTCTCCAGGAATAAAATATTTCTTTTGAAACATCAGGTCCTAAACATAAAAAGATTTTTCCTTTTGGGTACATGTTGCTTTTTTTTCTGTTTTTTTTTCCTGGCTAGTCTGGGTCTTTTGCTGCATATTCTGCCTCCAGGATTTGTTCCTTATTTGTTTTTGGCAATGCTTGCAACTTTGGGGTTTTTTTTCTGTGTTGTACATTAATAGAAATGAACAAACTGAATAATGCTCCATTCATTCTATTGATGATAGAATAATTATGAAGGATGTCAGATATATATTATACCTGTACAATATAAGTTTTGCACAATAAGCAAGTGTATAATTCATAGATATATTATTTGTTAATGTCAGAAATCAAGAGTACGGTTCAGCACATTATTAAAATAACTACTGTGGATTAATGGTACTGCATATCAACTTAGATCATGATTTGAAATAAAAATGCTTATTTTTTCTCCTCTAATGCCATTAAATATATAAATGTATAAATAACTTGTAAATTAGTTGTCATTTGTGATGCAGCAGAAAATTATTAATTAAGAACGAAATGTTCATGAGTTGTCAGTTTTCTACTTGACCTTTCAGGATTCTCACCTAAGTACGATTATAAGAACATGTCCATGATGCAATAATATGCAATAATATGGTGGGAAAAAAGTGTATTTTACATATCAGAAATAGATAGTACTAATAGTTACTATTCTGGCTGATATCAGATGAATCCCTCACCTCTTGCATTCATATCTGTGTCTGCTCATCATGCTCTCAGAATAAAAGAATTTCATTTTAGCATTCCGGGACGCCTTGGTAGATCCATTATGTTAAGTTACCTAGTAAAAATACATTAAAAGGTTAATGATCTGTTTCAAAAGAGCAAAAGTGAGGAATTTCATAGTTAAGCCAGAAATTTACTACCTGTTGTTAATTCCTAAAAGCATGAGGGGGCACATTAAGGATGTTTTAGATTGTGCATGTTGTGCTTAGATACTGGAGCACAAAACAGATTTTTTCTCCACTTACTGAAACATTACTATATTGCTTTCTGTTTGGTATAAAATAACATTAATTAAAAAAAAAAAATTGTTTCCTCTGATAAAGAAAATTCTGTAATAATAACGTAGCAAACACCAACACAATCAAATGCAGCTGTGGCTTTGTCTTTTTTCTGTGTAATACCATAGGAAACAAAAAAGAAGAGAGATCTTGGCAGAGAGTTTTCTATTTTTGTTGCATGCTATTCCCACTCTGGAGACAGAAGGAAGCACTACACTTCATGTGGAAAATCCCATCTTATATGGGAATACTCACATAAGGGAGCAGTGAAGTAAAGAAACACCTAATTTATACTGCTATTCTTTTCCTGTTATGCTAATATTTAAATGAAGATGGAAATTTTAAAATAATTAATGTTACCTAGGTTAGCTCTTGGAGGAGATACAGCTCTGTGAGTGTACTTTCCCCTGGATGGCATCCAATTAAGACTCTTTGCTGCTTTTTCTGACTCAGCTTATTAATAAGAAACACTGAATATGAGTTCTTTTTACTCAGGAGATTTTTAATAAAGGCAGGCCTTCTTAGAAAAGTCATAGACTATATTTTTATGTATCAATGTTTATTTCTGATTGTCTACATTCATCTTTACAGCTAAAAGAAAAAAATGTCAGCAAATAAAAACAACACCCTTCCCAAACCATTCTTAAAAGTCAGAAAAATAATTCAACAAACCTAGGCAATACAGAAAAGTTCTGAGCTATCTTCTAAAGGATTTTAATACAGAAAAAGCCACTCACAATGTTTTATTTATGTATAAATTTGATGACTTTAAATGGCTAAAAGAGAAAAAGATAATATCTTATTACAATATAAAAGGGTCATAGCTCTACTAAGTTTAGATCTACTGTGTTATACGAGTTTAATGGTGTGCAGAATTTGCCAGAGAGTGGAATTAGGGAAAAGCCAGCTGGGTATTAGTAACAGTAACTAATGGCAGAACAGAAAAAGGTTATTGTGGGCTTGCATGCACAGATTTTATTCACGAGCAGCTCACTCATCTCCATCTTTTAAAATGATATATGAATTTCTTTTATCCTACACACCACACATCTCTACATTAATGGGGACTGGAAATCATTTAGGTGCCATTGTCATCAGTGATGTCACACACTAGCTGTGTGCTAGAACAGCGGCTGCATTTTTCTTTCCAGTTAGTCTAAAAAAGGTTTAGATATGAATTAGTTTTAATGGTTGCACAAAATAAGGCAGTGATTATTAGTGTTTGCTTTCAATAACCGAGTACACCAGAACTCTAACAGTCAGCCAGGTACTTTAGAGAAAGTCAGTGGGTCTGTTACAGAAAGTTGCACTATATTACTCCTTAACATTAGGAATCAGGCACAAAATCCATTTTTTTAAACAACCGTAAGAAGATGCATTGTCATCTGAATTAAAACATATCGCCTGTGTAAAGACATACATGAACAGAAATCTGTCTCTACCTTCATAACACTTGATTTCTTCATGTGGCACCAGTTTGCTCTGAATGCCCTCTGAAGGCATACTTATCAAATAAGAATAATAATTGCCACAAAGATTTATGATACTTTATTTGAAATTAAATTACTTCTCTTGCTCCTTCTAATCATCTTCTCTCAGTTCCACACATCCTAATGTTTATCTTCCATTGCTTCAGGTTTATACTTATTTTCTGTTTAACATCACTTCATAACCTCATTTGAATATTATTAATTTAAATTCACATCTTTGTGTGACCTTCAGCTTGCAAGCCACTTTCCTGCAGGCCCGCTGACACTCTAAATTTACATGGTGTTGTCCTTTACTGAAGCCATAGTCCTGCTGAAAACAAATGATGTCTCTGCAGTAAACAGGAATTGTATTAAGAAAGGGGACAGAGTAGGAAATGCCCAGAGAATCTCTTTCTCGTTTCTCTCACAGAACTGAATGCCTCTGGATTGCTCCTTGTCATTGTGTCCATGTGCCTTGGTCTTGACTACAGGCAGCATGTGAAGGGCTGTCTTGTTCTTTGGCTAGGAATGACTGTTACCTTAGTCCCTGGGTTTTGATGCGAACATCAGTTACAGATGAAAGAAAGGGAAGGAATACAGTCTATGAAGGCAAGTGAGCAGGACAAGATGTTTCAATCTGATGCTGGTAAGGTTTTGGATCAGAGATACCTGCTGTCTGAATGTCCCCTCCTTCCCAAAGGAAATGCATAAGTCTATATGTTTGATTAGAACATTTCCCCTTGCTGCTTCTTCAGATGTTCTCTGGTACAACTGTGCTCTGGGCATTATAAGCTTTCAGCTGAATATTTCGTTCTAGTATGAACAAAAAAAGCATCATTGAAGTTGGTCACTTCTATATTCAACTTTCGATGTAACTTGAAACTTAATGAAGGCAATAGGGTATTATTTTAAATATATTTCTGATTTATTGAGGGTTTTTTTTTTGTTTGGTGTTTTGGGGTTTTTTCTAGATTCCTTTCTAATTTTCTTCATTTACTATTTTTGCCATTGTTTAGGATTTCTGTTTTGGACAAATAGCCATTCCTACTATGACTGTCCTCTTTTGTTAGGGACTAAGGACCTTTAATGGACAGAGTCACTGAATATTATTGGTGGTTTAGATGATGTCTTACCTGTTAAGACCTTTTCAAACAAGAATGAAGTATTTATGAATGCACTAGATTCCAGTAGGATGGTGGCATCTAGTATTAGGCATTCTTCTGAAATTCTTTTATTTCGTTTCTGATGTTCATTATGGTCCTAATGTCCCAAGTACTCAGGGATATCCCAACACTGCATGCTCTTAACAAATTCTTGGGAAAAGTGATAGTATTTGAATTGAAGACCTGCTAGTCCAAACACCAGTGCTCCACTAGCTGGGAGCTACTACAGGATTATCTCAGTATACTCATGGGGCCGATCTCAAACTATTAGTCATTACATTGGTCGTTATCCTGCTGTAATTAAAAACATGGTTTTGAATGAGGAACTTTTTCAGATTCAAATTGTTGGTGAACTTTAAAATGAACTGCAAGTATTGGAGGATAAAAATAAAGCAACATGTGGTGTCAAAAACAGGAGGGTTATTTGTTTATAGATATTTTTACAAGCTGAGTTTATAATTATTGGTGTTTCACACAACCACAGAATCATGGAATGGTTGAGACTGAAACAGACCTCTGGAGATCATCTAGCCCAACCCCTCTGTTTAAAGCAGGGTCAGCTAGAACAGGCTGCCCAGTGTCCAGTCAGGCAGTGAGTATCTTGAAGGATGAAGACTCCACAATCTCTCTAGGCAACCTGTTCCAGTGTTTGATCCCCATCACCGTGAAAAAGATTTTTCTCATGTTTAAATGAAATTCCTTTATTTCAGTTTGTGCTGAACGCCTCTTGTCCTGCCACTGGGCACCACCGAAAAGAATCTGGTTTCTTCTTTACTGTCCCCCCATCAGTTATTTATATACATGGATGAGATACCTCCTGAACTTTCTCTTCTTCAGAGTGAACAGGCCCAGCTCTCTCAGCCTTTCCTCACAGAAGAGGAAGGGACTAGAACATTCCAGTCTTTTCATCATATTTGTGGTCCTTCACTGGACTTGCCCCAGTATACCCATGCTCCCTTGTACTGCTGAGTCCAGAACTGGACATAGAACTCCAGACGTGGCCTCACCAGTGCTGAGTAGAGGGCAAGTACCACCTCCCTCAACCTGCTGGCAACACTCTACCTAATGCAGCCCAGGTTACCATTGGCCTTCTTTGCTCTAAGGACTCATTGCTGGCACAGGTTCAACTTCTTGTCCAACAGGACACCCAGATCTTTCTCTGCAAAGCTGCTTTCCAGCCAGTCAGCCCCCAGTGTGTAACTGGAACAGGGGATTATTCCTCCCCAGGACTTTGCATTTCCCTCTGTTGAACTTCATGAGATCATGTCTCTCCATTTCTTTGGCTTGTTGAAGTCTCTTTGACAGGCAGCATACAATTCTGGTGTATCCACCATTCCTCTCAGTTTTATTTCAAGAACATGGTAGAAAAATATATCTTTTCTGTTTATTGCTTGGTATTGCAATAATAAGTGATTCACTATATCACCCTTAGGGGCCAACCCTTGCATTTTAAGCAACCTCCTTAATATAAATGTGCCATAACAAATTGAGATGTCAGATAATCCAGGAAAAATACTTATCTGAAGCCCAATTTCTATTCTATTCAACCAGCTTTTGACCAGTCAATGATCATTTCTAAGGACTACTGGATGCCTCAGGATGGATGCATCTTGTGCAAATCCAGAGTTCACTGAGTATCTGAGCTAAATATGTGTCTTCATATATTTTTTGTGAGAGTCCAATCCATTTTCCCCTGGAGGGATCTCAGAGTGTTCCTGATAAAATAAGAATATCACCCATTCTTTTATCAAGTTTCCCACAGTACTTACCACTGATAACTATTACTTTGATTAGGAAAGTTTCTGGTTTACTCTTCTGGTCATTCTGATCCCCATAGCGATGTTTTAGAGGTTTTTTTCCCCCTTTAGAGCACACTCCATCATCTGTGCCATTATTTTTCCAATATTAATAACTAGTCAGCCCCCAAAACAACTCAGTGAAAATACAGGGGTTTAAATTTTCAAAATAAATCAAGTAGTCACTGTTAGACAATCACGTTTTACTGTAACCCCAGAAGCACGTGGCACCTAGAAATTATAAGAGCACAATTAAGGTTATAATCAATATTATGTTGCTTTGAACCCAAATACAAGTGTATTAAGACAGGGTATTTGATAGTTGTATACAGGTATTTTTTATCATTCTAATGGCATAAAAAGATGCAATGTATAAGCATTTACATAAGTATTTGAACATTCTTACTACTACTTGCAAACAAAGTAATGCAAAGGACACATCCAAGACAAAGAATAGGATAAGTACAAGGGACTACAAAAAGATAGGACATCCTGAAAAGTACACTGGAAGGATTACTAGCAAAACAAACAAAAAAAACCCCATGACAATCAGCTCTGTAAACTAGTTCTCCCTTTTGGTAGGTGAAGATGTAGGATAAAACTGTCAGGCATAAAAGGAAAAAATAAAGAAAACTGTTGGCTTCATTTCTCATTTCTCACATGTGAGTGACTCATTGTCTTGATCTCTGCAACTAAGACCATGAAGGATGACAGCCATCAGCACTACCTTTATTACACCACCTTTGTGATATTGTATATTCACAGCTAATTTGGGCTGTGACGTTTTCAAGATAACAGTTTTGTATATGTAGTGAAAATCACAAAAATGTGGAAAAACTAACCATTAGAATGGAGTATATTGTTAATGAATTAATTTAGTGAAGTATTGTTACAAAGTTTAAAATCGGTTTAACTTGTGAGCGCTCTAAACACATCATCACAGTGATGTAATACCCTACCTGATATATGACGTACATATCAGTTGCAATGTTTAGTATTACACTGAAGAAGCTAAAGGAAACCAAGTTAACCAGAGCGATAATTTGAAAGCGGGAGTGTGTCACTGTCCTGGTTTTGGTTGGGATAGAGTTAAATTTCTTCCTAGTGCTGTGTTTCGGATTTAGTATGAGAAGACTGTTGATAACACATTGATGTTTTCAGTTGTTGCTAAGTAGTCTACTAGTTAAGGACTTTTCAGCTTCCCATGCTCTGCCAGCTGCACAAAAAGCTGGGATGGAGCATAGCCAGGACAGCTAGCCCAACTGGCCAATGGGGTATTCCATACCATATGATGTCATGCTCAGTATATAAATAAGAGGCGTGGTCCAGGAAGTAGCAGTCGCTGTTTGAGCATTGCTCGGCAGGTGGGGAGCAATTGCATTGTGCATCACTCATTTTGTATATTCTATCATTACTGTTATTATTTTGTTATTATTACCATTATCATTTTCACTTCCTTCTCTGTTCTATTAAACTGCCGTTATCTCAATCCACAAATTTTACTTTTTTTTTTTGTTTCTGATTCTCTCCCCCATCCCACTGCAGGGGGGGAAGAAGTGAGCGAGCGGCTGTGTGGTGTTTGGCTCCCTGCCAGGTTAAACCACAACAGTCACTGAAGCCCCTTACATTAAAGTTCAAGTACTGTCTAAGAGGAATCTGTGACGAGGCTATATTCTACCATGTTATGACACTAATTTACAAATCCCTGTAGAAATATGAGTGAGTTCTTCCAGTGTATCACTGTCACTTTTGAGTTCATAATCTCTCAATGATTATTGAATTTCTTTACTTCTGTTCGCAACTTGTCCAGAGTAATTGCTGGACCATCATAGATGGTCAGTATTCGGTCTGGACACATCAGAAATTTCACTTTTGAAAGGCATAGAGAAATTTATTTGGTCATAGCATATCTTTCTCAAAGTGCAGCCATCTGCTCTAATTACATATATTTTTAAAATTTTTCAAATGTAGAATATTCCTTGGAAGAATATGATTTAAGGAGGAGATATATTAAAGCTTGTAATCATGAGGACGTTCTTTAATTTTATGCTGTCACATAAGGTGAAGTACATCAGAAGAAATTAGTCAAAAGAGAGCTGTCTTCCAACAGTACTTTCAGGAATCATTCTCTTTTGCAATGGATCAACTACTCTACCAGCTTATCAAAATAAGATGGTCACCAGATGGCTTGGCTAAACTTTGTGTCTTACTGTATAACACTATTTCTTTATTTTTAAAAAAATCTTTCTTTTTCCACCATTACATCCCCACAGGAAGAGGCAGGGCCTGTGGTAGAGTTGCAATATAGTTGAAGTAAGGTGTGTGATTCCATGGTGAGACATTAAAAGAGGCTGTGGAGTATCACACATCTGAATTCAAATCAGCTGAGAGAGTTGTAGTGACTGTGTCATACTGAAATGTACTGTTCAGCAGTTACACATCAACCAGTATGAATACTTTATAGTGATATTGTTATCTGAATATAAATCAGGATCTGCAGCATCAATGATCCCAAATCAAAGAGCTCTCCACCATTAGCTTCAACAACAGTTCCTTCAGCTCACCACTGAGAGGTTAACTGAAACAATAGCTAAGAGAGGTTGAATACAATGTAAGTTGCAAATGTGAAATACTCAGAAGTAGGAGGTTATTACTACAGATTTTAAACCATAACAACCTTTCCTCTTAGGCCCTGCAGAATGCTACTCCAAAGACCAAATTGATTCATTTGCACAACAGAACACAGCGTGCACAGACACTGGTGCTTCAGCTGGGGACTAAACAGGCACAGCTAAAGACTCCATGCCCCAGCAATACTGTAAAGCTTGTCTTGAATTTGTCAGAAAAAACCTTGCTTTCATTTCTGTTGCATTGATAAATTTTTTGACTATTTTTACAATTGCAGCATGCAATCCACTATCACAGATATACAGGAAATGTCTCTTCAAAAAAAAATTATCAGCTGCTTCTGTAACTCTTCCATTTGTAGTGTCAACATCTGTCATGTCTACACAGGTGAGAAATGGGTGGCATACTATAGCATGTGTATGCAAATTTACCACTTGAAGACAGCATAATCTCTGGCCCATTTCAGGCTATGTTGTGTTGTTGTGTTGTCACTGGTCATGCTAGTCACATGATATTACTTTTCTTTTGGCTAAATTATTTTTATCAGATCATTAAGATCCTGGATTACTAATCCTGGGAAGAGAATTTGGTGGCAGGGGGGTTTCCCGATATGTAATTCAGCATAGAAGAGTGAAAATGAAAATATGTAAGTGCATTTGGATGATGGGGTAGTACAAAGGTAACACAAATATTTCTAAAACTTACATGCATTGGTGTGAACTTCCTTGCTGCCTTTTCAGTTTCAAAATATTAAATGTTTCTCTTTAGCAGTAAGCATTAGTGCATTTGCACAGTTTCAATGTCCTATCGACACGAGACGTTGGCCCCAAAGGAACAGTGTTTATTATCCCTGATACCTCTGTATCTCTTGACAGTAAAGAGGATTGTTTATTAATCTCCAGATTCTGTTTTGATCTCTGCTTTTAAAACTCAAAAAAATCTACAGAAATTGTTAGTTTATTTCTACTCTTTAAGAGTCATGATGGACCTACAAAGAAATTGACTTTAAGCAAGGCTTTTCCCAGATCTAGAAACTTCAGCTGATTTTAATAATGTCATAGCAGACAGTCAATATGTTGTCACCATGTTAATGGATATAAAACTTGTTCCATTTCCAAAATGCATGGGTAAGGCTTTATAGTTTTGGTTTTATTAAGAAAAACGAGGTCAGGGTATTGATGTTCCCAACACTGGGTTTCAGCCTATAACTAATAGCTTGTTTCCTTCTTTTTAAATAGAGGCAATCAAATTCTAAGCTGATTAGGCGCAGGAAAACCATAAATTACATCTCAAGTTGAGGAAAAAAAATTGGTTTTGAAGTAAATAGAATTCAGAAGTTTGAAAAAAAAAATTAATGAAATGATGTCACATGCAAAGAAAGGTTTGTTTTTTCTTTTCAAAGACTTTTTTTTTTTTTTTAAGCCAGCATACTGTGGAAGCCATGGTTTAGCTTCAGTGAGACCTGCTCTTCTGTAACTGCATTATTTTCTCAATAAGCATGGCCAGAATTGTCTTTATGATTCCCTGTACTCAACTTGGGGTTGCAAAAGCAGTGCATTGGCTGCAATTATTAAAATGTAATTATTTCATTGCATTGATATCATAAAGGATGTTTCCTCAGTTTGCTTTGGTCAGCGTAAATTAACAGATTTCTCAGTTTCTAGGAATAGTCTAGCAAACAAGCAATCTGTTCCTTTTCTTGTATTTAGTGATGAGCGTGTTGCTGCTATGTAGGAGGATATTCTGTTTATGATTAAATGATTCAACAGCCATTGAGTGAAGAGTGAGGCAAAAATAAAAAAATACAGAAGTACAAAAAGGATGGAGATTAGCTTTGATCAAATCAGGTCTTCTCTTAACACCGCATGCAAATTGTCAGCATGTTAAACGGAAGACACAATATAAGTCTGTGCCCTGTTTTGGACATACCCAGAACAAGGAAATTTTGATTTCACATAAGAAAAAAAGGAGAATGTTCATACACTGGAAAGGTTGCGCAGAAAGGTTGTGTAACTACTGTTGGGAATCCTAGTTTTAAAAGTCCATTCCACCAAAGTAATAATGCATGTGCTTAGTTTGATCTGCATAAAGCCTGAGACATTTTGGTATATACCAGACATGAGCAGCAAATGTAAAAAAAAATTAAATATCAAAAAATGGCTCCTGTTGTCTTTGGTCTCACGCTATTTGGGTAGTTTGACAGGTATTAAGCTTCTTGCAGATAAAGGTTTAATGAGGTTTAACTGTTGGATAAAAATATTCTAGTTGGTCTCATAATTGGGGAATGTTAAGTTATGTGATAAAGTTTCTCTACACACCCACCAAGGAGCTCACAGAGACAATGGCATGAGGAGGAACCCAAATCATAGTCTGCTGGGCTATTCCCATGCCCATCACAGGGGCCATCAGCCCATCAAAGGCCCTGCACAAACCCAGAGGAGTGCAGGGATGCCCAGTGGAGGTGGAGACCCTAACCAAGGACTCCCAAGGAACAAGCACCTTCTCCAGGCCCCTCCCAGGACAGTCCCAGAAGAGCCATCAGCCCCACTGACCAGGTGGCACACCCACCACCATAAACCATGGGAAGCAGCTCTCCAGATCTCCTCTCAGACTAAGGGGGTTGCTGCCAAGGAGTGGGACACTGTCCTGGCTTCGGCTGGGATAGAGTTAATTTTCTTCCTAGTAGCTGGTATAGTGCTGTGGTTTGGATTTAGTATGAGAAGAATGTTGATAACACACTGGTGTGTTAGTTGTTGCTAAGTAGTGTTTACGCTAGTCAAGGACTTTTCAGCTTCTCATAGTGCCGTGCCAGGAAGAAGCTGGGAGAGGGCACAGCCAGGACAGCAGACCCAAACTGGCCAAAGGGATATTCCATACCATATGATGTCATGCTCAGTATATAAACTGGGGGAGATAGCTGGGGGGTGGTGACCACTGCTCCGGAACTGGCTGGGCGTCAGTCGGCGGGTGGTGAGCAATTGCATTGTACATCACTTATTTTGAATATTCTAATATTAATTTTAATATTAATATTAATATTTTCTCTTCCTTTTCTGTCCTATTAAACTGCCTTTATCTCAACCACAAATTTTGGTTTTTTCTTCCAATTGTCTTCCCCATTGCACAGTGTGGGGGGGAATGAGCAAACGACTGTGTGGTGTTTAGCTGCCTGCTAGGTTAAACCACAACAGACACAAGCTGAGCTGCATGGAAAAAGCAGGACTTCTTTTGGGATGTTTAGGGGAGGAATCAAAGGCAGGACAAGGAAGAAGTGTAGGTGATTTGAGGAGGGAGCAAGAGGGTGGGAAAATAGAGGGGTAGGGGCTAAAAAGAGCCCATGGGGAGTTGGCTGTGGACTAGGGGAGTCCCGTCTGGCTTAGTGTGTGTGTGATGCCCTGAACCAGCAACTGGAGTAGGGCTGTGGCCTTGGGAGCTGCTATGTCCAGGGGCCAGAAGCTGGGCAGACTGGGATCCAGGGGTCAGTTACAGGGCAGGCTGAGTGTCTGAGTCTACACGTGTACGTACAGTCTCACGAGTGGACTTCCATCCTGCCCAGCCAGAGAAGGTAGCAGGATGAGGCTGTTGTTGATGTTTGTATCTATGTATATATGTAGTGTACAGGTATGCTTTGTGTGTGTGCCTGCTGGGAACACATCTTCAGTCTCGTGACTACTTGGACTAAGGGACGGTGAGTGGCAGTAGTCTCGACTTTCTCTGTTGGATCCATCCAGAGTTATTTTCCTCAAAGAACTTCATTCCTTTGTAATTTTCAAAATTCAAACAGACATGGCCCTGAGCAAGCTGACCTAACGTCAAAGTTAGTCTTACTTTGAGCTGTTGGACTAGCTGATCTCCTGAAAACCTTAATTTATTCCCTGATTCTTGGGAACAGTGAAAAGTTGGGTTTTTTAACCAGGAGAAGAGAAGATTCTGGGGAGATGTTATTGCCTTTCTATATATGAAGGGGGTTTATAAAAAACATGGAGAGACTTTTTACGAGGGTTTGTTGTGACAGGACCAGGGGCAATGGTTTCAAACTGAAAGCGGGATATAAGATTTAGATGGGATACAAGGAAGATTTTTTTTACAATGAGGGTAGTGGGACGCTGGAACAGGTGTCCCAGAGAAGTTGTGGATGTCCCATGGCCAGGGCTTTGAGCAACCTGATTTAGTGAATGATGTTGCTGGCAGGGAGGTTACACTAGATGATCTTTAATCATAGACCATTCTATGATTCTATGATTCTATGAAAAATACAACGCAATAAAATTCACATTTCAGTGCAGACATATTTACTATTTGTCACATTATACATCTTTGTAATTATGCCTTGTTTGCTGCTGAAGTGATTTGTTGAGAAGGATTTCCGTCCTTAGTTTCATTTTCCTTGTTATTCCATCACTCTGACTTTTTTCATATGTTTCCTCATTCAGAAAACTGCCATTATGTACGACTTTACTTTCCAGCTGGCCTTTTTTCAATGCTTTTCAATTCTTTGTTTTGAGGCTTTACTGCTTAATCTATCCAGCAGCCATTGATATCTTGCCTGAGCATTGCTTCCTGACTTGCTGCATTAGGGCGTTAGAGCATCAAATACCTGCGGGGAGCTTTCCTTAGCTCCTTTGTCACTATGCAAAAAGCCATAAATGACTGTGTTATATCTCACATACAATGAAATATTGTATAAATATTCTCTCTTCTGAAAAACTGGTTGACACATTCAGATCAGCCAAACACTAAGAAATCTGGATGCCAGTGAGATTCTCCTAGACTACTCCCACCATTCATTTAAATTCTGCAAAGCTCCTGTGAGGTGTCACCTTGTTTTCAAAAAGTTGCATATAATCTAGGAGATAAATAAAATTAGCCTATTGATATTATCATGCATGGTCATGAGTTTCAGACTAGACTTTTTAGTGTACAAATTCAAACTCAGGTGTTCTGAAATTATATAATTCTGAAATAATTTTTCAAGAATCTAAGTGTGATAGAGTTACATAGGCAGATTCTTACATTTTTCCCCTACTCTGCTACTTTCAACTTCATCCTTTGAAAATAAAACAAAGAAAGAAATTTCATATGCCAAGGGTCTTTGAACTATGCAATAAAAGACATAATTTTGATGAATTAGAAAGATGAAATATATAACACACTTAAGAATCTGAGCACACTGTAGAGGCATGCAGTAAAGTAGAAAATCTAGATACTATCATATGCTATTGTTTACAGGGAAGGATAAGAAAATTCCCAGCTGGTTTTCATCACAATACAGGATAGTCTTTAATTCATTTCTTGATTAAAAAAAATAAAGTGGTTACACATAATCTTGGTAAAGCCAAAAATAAGGTATTTAGTGTTGTCATGATTAATCTAATCAAAATGTTCATGTTCAAGTAAAAAAGCTGAATAAATGCAACTTTAATCAGTCTCTTAAAATCAATGTTTCTAAAATTTAAGCCTACATGGCCAAAATGAAACACTTCCTCTGTGAAAAGCAAAATACTTTTAAACAATAGCGACATGTGTCATTAGGGTATGCTTTAAAAAAATCAACATATTCTTCTGTTGTGCTTTCATCTGTACTAGTTGTCACTGTGCTGATGTGTGTTTTCTGCCCATTTTGATTTTTTTAACTTAATATATGCATTATGCAATTATCCATGTGATCTCGCAGGTATGGCTCATGTAATTTAATTTCAAAGGATGTGTTTTAGATTGTTTTTCTCTTTTGGCTTCATAGCCGCATATATAATTATTTGAAGTTTAATTTAGTATTTTCACGCTCATTCAGTCAGGCAGCTGACAAAAGGCCATAGGACTTATTTGTGATTAGTCAGATAACAGAAATCAACTCATTTATCTTTGAAGCTTTTAGGCATGCTATGGAAATTTGGCAAATGACTGTCTCCCTGCTCCCCTCTCTCAACCTATCATTTGCTAAACTGTTCAGAAGAAATGTCCTGTGTCACACTGATTCTGCCCCCAAACATTGTCTGTGCAATGTACTCAATAAGATCCTGGGAGACTGAGTAGACTTAGTAATATTTTCAAAATATACTTAGGTTGGATATGGACCAGGAAATACCTCTCATATTTCTGCATTATTGTCTTTTCAGCCTACTAAGCAACATTAAAAGAGAGTTAAGAGTTTTTATGGAATATTTCTAAAGCAAAGATATCAAAAAGGGCAAAGATACTGACCTAGTGCGCGTGAAGTCTAAAGCTGAGCATGAAAAAAAGCAATACCTCTCTGAATGTACAAGTGATAGAACAACTTAAAAAAAAATAACAGGGGACAACATCAGATATTAGACTGAGTTTTTTCCTGTGTAGCAGAGAGGAGAGTACAGAGATGTAGCTGTGTTGAGGCCCATTATCTGAAGGTGATGTTTGATTTCCTTTTCCTTTCTTATTTTTCATCATTTGAAAATGATATTCTTATTCGGGATGGAATTCATTGTTAGATTCAACTTGCAAGGCTGAGATGAAAATGAAGTATTACTTTAAAGATTTTTACTAGCATCTCAATGATCTAAACATATCAAGAAAATCTTGGATTGTCTTCACTACCATCAAAATACATTTCAGAACTAGTCCTGAAAAATGACACAGAATTCCAACAGATGAGTAGAAGCTCAACAGTTTGAAAAAAGGAGGAACACCAGCGGAAGCATGCTGTACCTCCATTTCACTTTTTCATGCAACCACTCTTGCCACAGTATTTGATAGTACCTGAATTCCAGAATGAAAAAGCGTATTTTCAGATGCAGCAGCTGTTACATGGCATATGTCCAGATTCTATTCTTAAATGAAGTTTATCCACCAGACACAAAAGCCTCTGCAGAGCTTTGATCTGAAATAAGGCTTATGCAGATACACTATTTATATAAATGAACTCAACTTTCTGCTAAATTTCACACCAATGTGGTAGAATGGGAGAAGTCCTACAGATACTGAGTTTCTGAACAACTTGAGAACATAAAAACAAACATTCAAGTTCACACCAAAGGTTCACTAGCTTAGTAAAGCTCATTAATTCCTCCAGTAGGAGGAACCCTAGTATTCATGTTGGAATAGACAAACAGTATTCATCCACTTTCTCCAAGGCATTCATCAAACTCTAGTCCTCTATCAAATGACCCCTCATTCGTTCCTTACCAGATTGTACACCCTGCCTACTCAGAAATCCTTTATATACTCAGAAATCCTTTATAAGAAAACTTTTTAAGTACTGTGATTATCCCACCTTTTGAACTTTTACCAGTTCTTCTATATAAATTTGAGGTGAGGGAACTAGAATTGTGCAGTGTTCAAAATATGCATTAATTGAAGATTCACACAGCAGAATTATGATGTTCTCTTATTTTATGTATTTGTCTATTTATTCCTTTCCTAATAATTCCTTTTCTAATAATTACTAACATTTGATTTGCTGCCTGGTTGATGTCAAATGCAGAGATGATTGCTTCATTGAACTGCAAGGTCTCGGTCCTGAGTAGCAATGATGAGCTGAGGGTCTATGATTTTGAATGTGTCGTGGTTTAATCCCAGCCAGCAACTAAACGCCATGCAGCCGCTCGCTCACACCCCCCCCCCCCCCATTCTGGTAGGGTGGGGGAGAGAATCGTGAGGGCACAAGTAGGAAAACTCCCGGGTTGAGATAAAAACACTTTAATAATGGAAATAAAACAAAGTAGAACAGTAATAATAACAATGATAACAAGAACAATAACAGAACAAACAAAGCAGACGATGTGCAATGCAACTGCTCACCAACCGCCTGTCCAGAGCCACAAGAGCACCCCCCCAGTTTTTATACTGAGCATGACATCACATGGTATGGAATACCCCATTGGCCAGCTGGGTCAACCACCCTGGCTGTGCTCCCCCCCGCCCAGCTTCCTGTGCACCTGGAAGAGCATGGGAGTCTGAAAAGTCCCCAGTGCAAGCACCACTCGGCAACAACCAAAGCATCGATGTGCCGTCAATGCTCCCCTCATACCAAAGCCAAAACACAGCACACCCCCAGCTACTGGGAAGAAAGTTAACTCTGTCCCAGCCTGAAGCAGAACAGAATGTGATTTGTTTTCTTCCCCTGGACATCACTTTACACTTAGTCATACTGAGTTTCATTTATCAGTTTATTACGCAGTCATTAATTCTCAGAAGATCCTTCTTCAACTCATCATAAGATGCCTACATCCCTACTCACCTTTAAATTTCATATCATCTGCAATCCATAACATGCTCACCAGGAATTGTGATTCTGTGAATAAATCAAGTCACCTATGAAGATACAGAGGACTTTAGGAAGAGATTATGAGATTATGAGGATATTGAGGGTTTTGTATAGACTAAGGATTTATGAAGATGTAGAAAAACACAGATCCCAGCAGAGACCACTGTCAAAATTCTAAGTTGTTGTGAAAATTCACCATTTATTCCTGTCCTCTATTTTCTGTCTCCCCTATCCATATGTTCTTCATGCCTACAAAAGAAAGTAGGTAGGTAGAGAGATTCTTCTAACACTGCAGTATACTCTAGTTCTTGTTTCAGATCTGAATCGACAGAGAAGTGAACACTTGTAACCATCAAACCATTGGACAAATTCAGTTTGAACTAAGACTTTTTACAGGATAACTGTAAGATTGTAACTGTTTGGAAATTCATTTCCCATAGTGCTGAAACTACTAAATAGTGCTCTGAGCTCAAAGAAGTGTAGCTTCGGGCCTGAGAGTGATATAAAAATTTAAAAAATTTCATCGTTTCAGTTTTTATTTTCCTCTCATTAAGTAAAAAAAAAATCACAGAATATGTTTTACTCCCTTTTTTCAAAAACCCAGAGGATACTATGGATTTGGAGCCATTCACTTTTTATTCCAAGGGTAAGCAGAAAAAAACCACACACAATAGAAAATCAAATGGAGATGGAAAGGAGATACAGAACTTTGCTGGAGAGTAAAAGAGGGACTAAGCAGAAAACTACTGTTAATGGAAAATGTAATGTGAAAGAAGGGGCAAGAAAATAAGTGAAAGGAAAGCATAATAATGCTCTAAAGACAACAGACAGACTTGTAAAGAAATATCTAGATTTCCAGACTACTGGATATTGGTCCCTTTTTGCCCTGTAGTTTGGAAAGCATAATAATGCTCTAAAGACAACAGACAGACTTGTAAAGAAATATCTAGATTTCCAGACTACTGGATATTGGTCCCTTTTTGCCCTGTAGTTTTGGAGCTGGAGGACTGTTAAAGTATTTGGGTCCAATTTTGTAAATATCAGTAGAAAAGTAAAAAAAAAAAAAATTGCAGTCTGAAATTTTGAAAGCTTGTTTGAGTTAACCTCCAAGCTGATGGAGAAGTTAAACAAATAGAATGCCATGCTAACAGTATTATAATGCTTGCAAAAATATTATATTGTCTGTCCGTTGCAACCATTTGCTTTTCTACCATGACTTCATACTTTATTTAAAATTGCTTTGTATTGATGAGCTATAGTATACGATTGGTTTGCACATGAATATTATTTGTCTGGGGAAAATATGGTATGAACACAATGATTTAACTATGTAGTGTAATCATTCAGCCAGTAATGGAAGCACACAGCCATCTCCTCAGGATTAAGTTTGATTGCAGGAGTTGATCCTCTGTGATGCTGCCAAAGATCTTTCACTCCAGCTCGCCATCTATTGTCCAGGAAAAGCCTTAGACTGAGATCTCTATTTTAATTAAAACCCTCTTTTCAATAAAAGAGCTTGAAAGGATGAGGATGGATGCTATATTTCTACAGAACTATAATTTATTTCTAACTAATAAATTGGCAAAACATGCCAGAAGTTTTGGATTTCCTTTCTAAAGTTGAAATCTTTCCCAGTGTTTTGAACTTCTCATAACTTGTCCTAATTGGTATGAAATAGTTTTGAATTAGGAGGCTTTTTCCAAGTTGTGGACTAGTTTCATGATTTCTTGATGTGTTATGAGCTACTCTTTACTTTAATATTTTGACTTCTTCTGTATGAGACTCAGTAGATTCTCACTTATTAATTCATCTTAAACTTGACCTTAACATCATTGTTCATTTACCAGTATTCTATATTGTATGTTTCCCTTTTTAAATATTTTTTCTCTAGAAGGAATTTTTTCTATTACAACATTCAGCAACCTAACAAAATATTAAATTTGCACTAGAATTTTATTGATTTAAAAATACATGCCAACTCCACAGTAATTTTTGCCTATGAAGAAGAAAGATTTAGAATGTATTTGGGTTTGCCTTCTGTCATAAATACAAGAAGTCAAAAATCTTTTTTCTGTTTTTCCCCCTTTCCTCTTCCTGTGGGTGCAATACTGATTATCTCAGAGTCACATTGAGGAAGATGCCTATGTGGATGTTGCTGCTTTTGCATGGGATTTTGTCAGAGGGAATGTAACTTACTAAAGACATGAAAATTAATCTAGGAAATAAATCTTCAGTAAGAATTTCTGGAAGGAAGTATATGGCATTTTAGATCTTGTGTAACTGTTTTGTAATATTAGAAATGCTTCTAGTAGCTCTGGTTTTGTATCCAGTATTTCTGATTACAGTTATTCCAGTATTCATTATATCCTCTTCAATATTGTTGATAAAGCTATGTTTAAGAATTACCTAAATCATCCACATGATTTTTTTGTTGTACCACAGAAACTTATTAGCCAGCATGATATCATTATAGAGATTTAACAGTAGAGATGTAGGATTAAAACAAAAAGTGGTAAAAGTAAAATGAGGCACTTTTTAATGATAAACCAAAGATCATAGAATCATAGAATCATAGAATCATAGAATCATAGAATCATAGAATGTTTTGGGTTGGAAGGGACCTTAAAGATCAGGTAGTTCCACCTCCCCCTGCCATGGGCAGGGACACCTTCCACTAGGTCAGCCCCATCCAACCTGACCTTGAACACTTCCAGGGAGAGGGCAAGCAGTAATAATAATATAATGCAAGCAAACATGTTTTGTTATTATCCTGAGCCAATAACCCATGAAAATGTAAACCGTTTTAAGGTAGAAGGGATATTTTTGTCTTGGAGTGTTTTAAAAGGAATGATTTCTTCTTTCTAATTTATGTTATTAGTAATTTTCATTCCCACAGAATGTTTAGCACACAAGCTTACCCAGTAAACTAGAACTTCAAAAGTTTGCTTTTGTGTTCTGCTCTGTGGGATTATTGGATTTGAGATCCCAAATAATTCTTTTCATTTCTCTGTCACTGGTACTTATCAAATTTAAACTGTAAGTCTTTGGAACTGTATAGATAGTGTTTAGTGCTGCAGGAATTTCATAATATACTGGCTCTCCTAAAGTCTCTGAGAAAGTTCCCAGTATCATTGGCAGAGATCTCGGCCAAAGTTTATGTTACCAATGTAGAAATGAGGTGTGTGCGTTGAACCTTTGCTCTTCATTGATCTGTTCTGAGTAAGTTTCTCTAGAGTAGCTCTATGTGATTCCTTTTTGTTCAAAAACCTGTAAGACAAACATTGAAAATATAAAAAGTAATAAATTGCATTTGTTGATGAGGGAGAAGGTAGAAAGCTCATTCTATCTCTACTTTGTACGATGCCAAAGTTCAAGATGCTAGAGATCCAAAGGAAAACTGTACTTCAAACTATAATTTTCTGGAACAAAGGTTCCACCTTGTCATTACCAAGGATTGTATCCTTGTTTGTTCATCCACGCAGGATAGTTTAAGATGATATTTCATTATTTTTATGTCATTGATGAATCAGTTCTGTGTTGTAAGTTTTCTGTAAGAATACATGTAGTGATAGAAATGTTGTTTCTGTAACACTGAGCCCATAAATTGCCAGTTTTGCCATTAATTTCTCTTGGAGCTTGCCAAGACCCAAGATTACAATTTTATGAAATCATAAAACATAATTACTAAAAATAAATATATCAAAGTTTTGGAGCAAGGAAAGAGTTCAAGCACTTGAGGAAAAAACAACATGAAATAAAATACAAGGCCATTCACTCAGTACAGCTGGACAGAGAATTCATACATGTATCCTTGATCTTTAATCCTTTGTGCAGATTAACCTATTTTCTAGTTGGGGGTGAACAAGAGAATTGGCCCTATAGATATTTTCCCTTTCCTGCTCCAGAGAATAAGTGAAGGGCTAGTTCCACCCCCTGCCCTCCTTTGGTCAGTAATCTCAAATCTCTGTCGGCCAAGAGTAGGTCAAAAAAAGAATCCACGCATCAAAGGTAATGTTAAAGTGTTTTCTGGAGCAACATAGAGCCAGGAAAGAAATTTGTGTTTCTGTCACCCGTTTCTTCCCAGGAGCTCTTATAATGTTATCTAGTAAACAGTGCAAGTTTTCCCGCATAATTAATTAATTAATTAATATATCAAAGTATTAAACTGAACTTAGAATTCCAAATAGTATTCCTATTTTTAGCTTAATTTTATATCATGCTTTTCTTTCTTTTATTAAAATTTATGAGATTATGGTTTAAAATTTAAGATGGCTTCTTGTCACATAGAGGAGAGTGCTCTAGAACAGATTGGGCCCTCTGTAAAATATAGATCAAATTCAGCACTGCTATGATACTTTTCCCTGCCAGCCATATGAGATGGGGAATCTTTTAAATTATATCTACATAAGGTTTATTTATGAACTTAGATATGAAACTGTAAAAGACAGAGCAAACACGGTTCACTATCAGAATCATGTACTACTTCTACTGGGGACATAATTACAAAGGCATCTTTTCCCTCTAAATAAATAATGAAACCAAAACCCCATTATATTTGATAAATCAGTGCTTCCTAGATTATGGTGCTGTTCCGAACACAATTGGGACTACAGTCTTAATTCCCATATCAGTTTAACGTTGAGGTATGTCAGAGGCATTTTCCGTCTTCCAGCAGGAACTGCAGAAACCATGGGGTTTTCCTAGTCTGAAACCTTTCCTGTATCCTGTTTTTCTATGTTTATTCTTGGGATTTTTTAAAAATATTTTCCTTTTCTTCATATTTAATGTGTCAACATCCTTGATCAGTAGTCTAGCTGCAGGCAGCCTTATGACATTAGAGAAATTTGCTTCAAGAACTCTAATACACATACATGAAAGCTTAATTTTGCCAGACAAAACTCAGGATAAAAAGCTGAAGGACACATGCAAGCACAATTTGTAGGTTTTGAGATTAGTTTTTAATAAGTGTAGAAGTCCTCATTGGATTTCTGTATTCCCTTTTTGTCTTGCTATTTCAGCCTGAAACTGATGCTGATATCTGACTTGTGATTTTGGTAGGATGTGAATCCAAGACAAAAAAAATGCATAAGGTATTTCTTTCCTTTCACCCTTTCCCACCTTGAAGAGGAGCTGAAAGTAGCTCTCAGGTTCTCTGAATATTGTTAAGAAATAAGAATAGCAAAAATGATGATCAGCTATTTAACATCAAGTGTTTCATATGTGTCTGGATTCTCTCAGCAGCAGATTTCAAATCTTTAAAAGGTTATAGGGGAGCCTGATGGTGAACTGTTTCCTTGGTATTACCTTGATAGGAAACTTTATGCAAAAAGTAAATGGAGAGTAATATTTTAAGTATTTAGAATTTTGCCATTATGCAGATTCTTGTGAACCTTCAATTCAAACCTCTCCTGTAGTTTTATAATAAAATCTTGCTGAAATACTATCCTTTAGGACTCAGTGGATCAGATGTAGAATTTATTAGGATAAGGTTTGTGGCAAGTGGAAAGCCTTTTTTGTTAGATCTAAGCAGGTTTTCCAATCATTTAGTAATGTCTATAGGCACATTTTCAGAAAAGGAATCTGCTTTTTTCTTTCCTAATATGGCTTTACCCATCTGGGTTGTGATCTTAGTCTTAAAGCACGAAGGACTCCTTACAAAGAAAATACATATGAATGTTAGACTGGCCATACTGGATCAGACCAAAGAAGTAATCTGTATTGCTTGACTAATCTGGTGGCCTTTTATGATGGAGTGACTGCATCAGTGGACAGGGGAAGAGCTACAGACATCCTTTACCTGGACATCTATAAGGCCTTTGACATGGTTCCACACAACATCCTTGTCACTAAATTGGAGAGATATGGATTTGATAGATGGACTTATTCAATGGATAAGGAATTGGCTGGATGGCAACTTCCAAACAGTTGCAGTCAACAGATCAATGTCCAAATGGAGATCAGTAATGAGTGGTGTCCCTCAGGGGTCCATATTGGGACTGATACTGTTCAATATCTTTACTAATGACATAGATAGTGGGATTGAGTGCACCCTCAGAAAGTTTGTGGATGACACCAAACTGAGCAGTGCATTTGATTCACTTGGAGGAAGGCATGGGGGGACCTTGACAGGCTGGAGGAGCGGGCCCAGGTTGTTGAAGTTCAACAAGGCCAAGTGCAATGTCCTGCACCTGGGTTGGGGCAATCCCCAATATCAGTACAGACTGCGTGATGAATGGATTGAGAGCAGCCATGTGGAGAAGGACTTGGGAATACTGGTGGATTAAAAATTGGATATGAGTTGGCAATGTGCACTTGCAGTTCAGAAAGCCCATCTTGTCCTGAGCTGCATCAAAAGAAGTGTGGCCAGCAGATTGGTGGAGGTGAATCTCCTCCTCTTTTCTGCTCTTGTGAGACCTCACCTGGAGTACTGCATCCAGTTGTGGGGTTCCCAGTGCAAGAAAGACATGGACCTGTTAAAGTGGTTTCAGAGGAGGACCACAAAAATTTTCAGAGGTCTCAACACCTCTTCTATGAAGAAAGGCTGAGAGACTTGGGGTTGATGATCTTCAAAGGTGCCTTCCAATCCAAACCATTCCATGATTTTATGATTCTATGATCATCTAGCATAGTGATTCTCACAGTGAACACATGTATGCACCAGTGAAGAGGAAGAACAAGGTAAGTAAACATGATATTGTCACTGAGTGGTCTCTCCGCCTTCAGCTATTTTCAGCTCACAGGGTTCCTGCATTGCATTTTGTTTCTGTGTGTTTAAAAACTCCCNCCCACGTGCAGGACCTTTCACTTGGCCTTGTTGAACCTCATGAAGTTCACATGGATCCACTTCTTGAGCTTGTCCAGGTCCCTCTGAATGGCATCCCATCCCTCAGGCGTGTCGACCGCACCACTCAGCTTGGTGTTGCCTGCAAACTTGCTGAGGGTGCACTTGATCCCATTGTCTATGTCATTGATGAAGATATTAAACAGGACCGGTCCCAACATGGACCCCTGCGGGACACCACTTGTCACCGATCTCCATCTGGACATTAAGCTGTTGACCACTATCCTCTGGATACGTCCATCCAACCAATTCCTCACCCACCATACAGTACACCTATCAAATTCATACCTCTCAATTGAGAGAGGTCCTATTATCTCTCTATCTTGTTCATTCTTCCCTTGAGTCCGTGTAAACTTTGTGAATATTAAATGACCTTCAACAAGTTGTCCCAAAGTTTGCTGAGCATTAAATGAAGAACCACCTCTTTGACTGAGAAGCTGGTTCTCATTAACTTCACCTGATGTTTTTGTATTTAAAAGTAAAGTGAAAAATGGACCCTTTTTTAATATTTCCATGATGCTAACAGGTTAATTTCAAATACCTCATTCCTCCAAATTTACAGCTTTTTGTTTCAACAGGGTTGGAAAGTTACATTTGGATTTGCACTTTTAAGTGCAAAAGTGGAAATGCTTTCTTCTTTTCCAAGAAACTTGAAAATAAGCCCTGGAAAAAGAATTCTTTGTTACATTTAAGACAGACAAGTATACAGAAAATAGACATTCCATATAATGAATTTCCAAACATAGCTGTAACTTCCTGTTTCTTTTCCAGTTTTGACCCAGCTAAAGATTCTTTCATAAAGCTCATCTCACCACCATATCTTTAAATATGCCAGAGTAGAATCTCAGCCAAATATAGGCAGTTAATGTAAGCAATATCAACTACATTAACTCTGTGCAGGTACCTTCAGAAATCAATTAAGTGATGAAAACCATCAAAATGAGATCCTAAGACCAGATAACACTTAAACTTATTTCCTGAAATACTGGAAAATAAATATGTAAATATTTTAAAACCAAGTAGACAAGCCTAAACAACCTCTTCTGAACTTGTAAGAAAAATATTTGGAGAGCAACTTAAAAGGGAATCCCAGCTATATCTGTATATTTTCAAGCACCCAAACACGTCATTGTAGTTTGTTAGCATTACCCCTGAGGTCAAAACAAACTCTAGAGTAGGTATTTTGGATTAATTTACATGATGTTTCCAATGCTAATACATGGAATTTTTATTATATGGCTAGGTAGGACTATTGGAAGCAGAATGATACCCAGTGTGAGTACTCTGAGAACTTGAACTTTTCTTATTAATTACATTTTAATCAGTTTTTTATATACATATATATATGGAATCACCTTTTGTTAACCTGACAGTTTCTGTTATCCTAGAGCTATTTTTTGTTTCCTGTGAGAGGGAAAATCACAACCTTTTTTATAAACATTAATTACATTTGGAAAACAACATAAGCGCGTTCAGAATTCTGTGAGTGCTTGGGTATTTCAGCATATATATTTATAATGTCATGGTTAATCTTAGGCAGATATTATCTACAAGTTCCATCAAGTTGTGTCTGTGTTGTGTTCACATGATGTTCTCACTAGGCCACAGGTGCCAAAAAATAAATTTTTAAAACTTTCTGTGCTTGTAATTTAATCTAATGTTTTCTCTCTCATCTTGCAAGAGACTTTCTCACCTGATTTATTTTAACATACTAGGTATCCTTCATGTTAGTTTTTTGAGATTTTTGGACAGATCACTAACTGCTAGTGCTTAGGACAGTTGTTTGCTCACTGATTTGATGTATTGCTATTATCTCATGACTGTCACTACAATTAAATGTGAAATTTGGCTAGAAGAGGTGATGGATTTTGAAGTAGAAAGTGTATTTAGTACACTCTTGAGAATTTTCCTTTTCAGAAAGAATCAAAGTCAGTACTATATCCATTTTACCTTCCTGAGAAGATAATGTGCAAAACATCAATTTTCAAGTACAGACCAAGAAGAAGTTAGAGGTTTTGCATATTAATTGAGGGACAAAATCATACCAAAACCACTTCTCCTTGAAGCATTCAGGAGGAGTGGACAGGCACTCTTGTCACGTAAGACTGGATGTGAGTAAGGATGACATTATAAAAGACGTCTTTGTGGGTACCAGAAAAACTCAGATCCACTCATGAGGGAGGTCCAAGAGCTAGTGGCTGTTTTGAGACAGGAGTTCCTGGTTCCTCTATTTCATTGTGAAGTTTGTATGGATCCTGGTCAGAGAGCTCTGTAACTGAATACCAGAAACTTCTGAGTTCATTTTAACACAAGAGAAAAACTGGCCTTCTCTTCCCTTAGGAATGTATGTTCTTTGAAGGTTTTGAAGGACCTGCATAGGTGTGCCCCATTAGTCTCATCTTGCTATAAATACTTTTAGTTACCTTGAGCATAACCTGATGATCTGCTTGCAAAGTCTCTTGTTCTTTATTAAAGGGTTTTATTCTTTATATAAATCTTTCTGATGGCCTACTAATAATGATTTTTACCATCACTAGTAAAAGGATTTTTCTTCACCAGGCAGTAAAGAGTCTCAGGACTTGTCTGGGTTTGTGATGGCCTGAGATAGTTACAGCTTGCTGTAACATTTGTCTAGTCTTTAAGTAGCTGCTGCCTTGTAACTTCTTTTAGCATAAGCTCTGTGAATATCATATGTGATAAAGACCTGACAAACCTAGGGAGTTATGGCTGAGAAGCAGTCAGTTAAGGCTGGCGGAGGCTATTGTGCAACTTGCAAACTTTAAATGGGACCAATGAGAAGGAAGAAAACTGTGTCCTGTAAAGGTATAAAAATTAACCAAAGTGTACCCAAGACTAAGGTAAAAGGGACAACCAGAACTTCATACTGCTCTCAGTAAAGACTTGAGGATCATGATGACTCGTCATAAATTCCTCTCTCCTACATTGCTTGAGGAAGAATGAAAATTGATCTTAGGACTCAGACACTGGAAAGCTGAACATAACACCAAGAAGAGCTGTAGATATTAGAAGGCTTTATTTCCTATAAATAAGTCTTTGAGTGCAATACAGATTGAATTAAAAAATTCCAAATGTAGAAGGAAAGGGAGGAAATGGACAAAGTATTTTAAACAATAATTTTTCTCAGTTGTTTCTGTTCCTGCTCAACCTTAAAAAAATATTCATTCTTAAAAATTTTTAGCATAACATGCTTACACTTGAATAGGTAAGTCAATGCAAAGCCACTCTTCCCTTTTTATTGAGAGAGAACATGTCCCTACACAAAACCTTCTGGATCATCCTTCTGTGATCAAGAGAAGAAAACCTACGATGGTAACATTATCACCAAAAAGAACAACTCATTTCCAGAATGTGTTAGCCTCTACCTTAATCCCATCCTTTGAAAGATATTAATCAAAATCACCTGTGAATTCTTTTTGTCCTGTGCCAAGAACTTCTGCTCACTTCTGATCTGCTTAAAATAATCCCAAATTGTGATGGTGGCATCAGTAAATTAGGTGAGAAATGTAGACTGCATAACCCTCATTGAAAATCATTATCAATTGATTTGTCCTCCAAGGCAGCCCATTTCCACAGATTTCAGGTCCAATCAGGAAAGTACTTCCTGCATTGTACACAAAACAGAGTCACCAGTAATCTCTGTCTTTCACTGTGGAGTTTGTAGTTTTCTTCATTTGCTGTCAAGACACCAAACCTATTGCCTGAGCTCGACAGGTTGGTGTTTGTATATGGCACGCTTCCTCCCTCGCCAAAGACACTATCACCCTTCCCCAAAGAATAATCAGCATTTTCTCCACCAGTACTAGTAAGGCTTGAAGGCTGGTCTCGTTGTATAACCTCTTTGCCCTACCCTGTAGTCATCATATCATCAGGGACCCTATAGTCACAGAGTATTTTTAGCTTGATCACCTACTCCTGTAACACTCTTCATTGTTTCCTAAGAGTAAAGCAAGTACCTCTTTTATTACACACAATTTTGATTCTGGCCTTCTGTACTGCTAGAGGTTCAGTCCAAGGATGGGATCACCACTTTGACACACGTCTCAGACCTGGAAGCACTAAAAAAACCTGAGAATAGTAGTATCTCTTCCCCATTCTTTTGGTACTGTAATCTTTTATAATGTGATCCTTATTACAGCTCCACAAATTTCCTCATAAAATACCTATTTACTGTCTGTTTGTTTTCATAGTTGCAAGTGTCTAAATCTTCTGGCTTAGCTGAGCCACGCTTTGGTTTTTTAAGCAACAGATGCAGCTTTGGGCAATGTTGTCATTGTAGTCGATACTGACAGCTATGCTTTTCAATATATATATGCTTTTAAATGGGAGCAAGGTAAGGATACACATCCCTTCCCAAGGAGAGGTGTACATCAGCTACCTACTCTGTGCTTCTTTCTATTTTGCCTCAGACAGCATATTGTTTAGTCTTAGATAGACATTCCCATTTTCCTATTTTGTAACTGGCTGCTTTTTCCTTTTAAGTTCAATTTCTCTGCTCTAGGTTTCTCACCCTTTTCCCAAACTTATGTGATTTGTTCTCTCTGTAAGACATCCCATTTTGTGCAGTGCACAGTGCATTTTGTTCTGTAGCTAAAGTATTTGTGAGATACCTCTTACAGTGGCATGTAAGAACTGAAAAGCTAACCTGCTGTGGAGTAGCTTGAAACAGATCACTGAATGCTTTGTGTCTATGTGGCTTTTCATCTCATCCCAGCTACTCTGAGATCCTTGACAGTCTATAATTTTTTCTTTATTTTCCTTCCTTCTCGGATGCCTTTTATGAAATCTACCTCTCCATCTAGTTGGTTTTTTTGGGGTGTTCTGAATCTTATAGACCCATATTTTTTAGCTGTTTTCCTGGATGGCATTTCATGGCCAGTGTACATAAGAAAATAAATCTGGTTTAATGATGAAAATGAATGTAAGGCATTTCTGCTTTAATTTACTGTGAATTTTTCACATTCCAGAGTAATAATATATATTATATTCTTAACTCATCTAGTGAAAGATGTCCCTGCCCATGGCAGGAGGGTCAGTCTAGAAGACCTTTAAAGATTAAGCCAAACTATTCTATGATTCTGTGATTATATTAAAGTATTTATTAGAATGGAGAAATACTATTTTCCCATAATATAAGAAAGCTACAGGAAGACCTGGATAGGCTGGAAGAGTGGGCTAACAAGAACTTTATGTAGTTCAACAAAGACAAATGTAAGGTATTGCACCTGGGAAAACATAATCCAGGAGTGCAGCACAGGCTGGGATCTGCCCAGCTGAGGAGCAGCTCTGTGGAAAGGGACCTGGGGGTCCTGGTGGACAACAAGCTCAATATAAGTCAATAGTGTGCTGCTGCGGCAAAGAAAGCCAACAGGATGCTGGGTTGCATCAACAAGGGTATCACCAACAGAGATAAAGAAGTCATTATCCCACTCTACTCAGCACTTGTCAGACCACACCTGGAATACTGTGTTCAGTTTTGGTCCCCACTGTATAAAAAAGATGTGGACAGGCTGGAGAGGGTCCAGAGAAGGGCCACAAAGATGATCCAAGGACTGGGAAGCCTGATACATGAGGAAAGGCTGAGAGAACTGGGTTTGTTCAGTGAGAGAAGAAGACTTAGGGGAGACCTTATCACCTTGTTCTAGTATTTGAAGTATTTAACCCTTTAAATAAGAGAGAAGAGAGAAAAAAAAAGAAGACGGAGACTCCCTTTTTACAAGGAGTCACATGGAAAAAATGGGGGGTAATGGGTACAAGTTACCCCTGGGGAGATTCTAATTGTACACAAGAGGAAAATTTTTCACAATGAGNATTCTATGATTCTGTGATTATATTAAAGTATTTATTAGAATGGAGAAATACTATTTTCCCATAATATAAGAAAGCTACAGGAAGACCTGGATAGGCTGGAAGAGTGGGCTAACAAGAACTTTATGTAGTTCAACAAAGACAAATGTAAGGTATTGCACCTGGGAAAACATAATCCAGGAGTGCAGCACAGGCTGGGATCTGCCCAGCTGAGGAGCAGCTCTGTGGAAAGGGACCTGGGGGTCCTGGTGGACAACAAGCTCAATATAAGTCAATAGTGTGCTGCTGCGGCAAAGAAAGCCAACAGGATGCTGGGTTGCATCAACAAGGGTATCACCAACAGAGATAAAGAAGTCATTATCCCACTCTACTCAGCACTTGTCAGACCACACCTGGAATACTGTGTTCAGTTTTGGTCCCCACTGTATAAAAAAGATGTGGACAGGCTGGAGAGGGTCCAGAGAAGGGCCACAAAGATGATCCAAGGACTGGGAAGCCTGATACATGAGGAAAGGCTGAGAGAACTGGGTTTGTTCAGTGAGAGAAGAAGACTTAGGGGAGACCTTATCACCTTGTTCTAGTATTTGAAGTATTTAACCCTTTAAATAAGAGAGAAGAGAGAAAAAAAAAGAAGACGGAGACTCCCTTTTTACAAGGAGTCACATGGAAAAAATGGGGGGTAATGGGTACAAGTTACCCCTGGGGAGATTCTAATTGTACACAAGAGGAAAATTTTTCACAATGAGAAAAATCAGCCATTGGAATAATCTCCCCAGGGAAATGGTGGATTCCCCAATATGAGACACTTAAGATTCAGCTGGACAAGGTGCTGGGCCAGCTTGTCTAGACCGTGTTTTTGCCAAGAAAGGTTGGACCAGATGATTCTTGAGGTCCCTTCCAACGTGGTATTCTATGATTCTATGAAAACTCCCATTGCTTCCAGAAAGTTTGTATCTTTGATTAAAGTTCTTTGGCACTAAATAATGTAACTGCCATGAGCAAATACTGATACAGAAAATGAGGAAAATGTGAGCTACTATGTTAAATTGACTTCCTTTCTCAGTTACCATGGCAATATAGTCTTCCTATGGGGTAAACTTTCTCATGTTATAGCTATATAATTGTTAAAGGCTTCTCTAATATTAGAGCTATATTGAGCACACACTGTCAGTTTTCTGTAGTATACTGCAAGGCTAAAGAATATTTTCTGAACTTAAGTATATCTGATTGCCTGATTGTTTGGAAAGGGCTGTATATAAGGATTGGACATTCAGCAGCTCTGGATAAAGCATGCACTCAGATAGAGCATTGATTTCAGGAGAATTCATTGTTTCCTAATAGTGTGAGCAACGTAAGCCCTGATTATTAAGAAAACAAATCAACAAGTAGCATACTGAGAAGTAGAAGTGTCTTCATTCTGTATTTGCTTGGTGACTGAGTTCATATGTACATGAGCTGATTTTTGGCTTGATACAAGGAGCAAACAAGACTCTTGAATCTTGAGGCTTCTGAAAGCTATGTTACTGTTCAAAGACAATGAGGAATCTGGCACCTTGCACTGATATTACTCAAAGCACCTGAGCATTAGGGATGAACTCAGTATTGCTTTTATCCGTCCCTGATCTCTCGCTTGATCAACAAATTTGTAGTCTCAGTCCTAGGCATTTTCTAACTCCAGGCACAACTGATCTAGCAACAGATGTCATCTTGTACATGAAAAACCCCTGACCTTCATTTAGTCCAATTTTTGTTTATTTCCCCTCTCCCACTTCCTCTCACTCTTCTTTTTCTTTCCCTCCCTTTTATGTGTATTATTCAGGCTAAGGATCACTTATTGTTATTAATTTGCAATGCCTGTAGCACATCCTGGGACATTTCATAAAGATCAAGTCATCATAATTATATTGTTATTGATAGGATATTTCCAAACTAATTCCAGTCTCGCCATATAGTGGCCGTATAGTGCATACTATCATGCTTTTGCATCTGTCCATGATAGCAGTCTGCTATTTACCTCAATGATCCTATTTTCATTTAGTTTGAAATACTTGGTTCTTTACTAACAGATGTATTATTACTTCTAAACATTAAGCTATTGAGGAACAGATTTTTTTTTTTCCCTATGTGAGCTATAGCAGCAATGATTTATTGTGCTTGACAACCAGAAAGAAATTATCCTGTTTTCCCCCTTTAACCTGTAAAATGTTGCAGGAGTATGCCTAAATGTCAAGTCATTTTGGTTAAATATGCATGGAGTCCCCTAGAATCATTTCAGCACCTTAACATTCAGATATAACATTACCCAGAGCAAATCTTTCGATTATACCTGATTTCTTGTCTTTAAAAGCAGGTGAGAAATTCTTCAGTCATAACTCAGCTTACACTACTTACACAGGGGCACAGCTGAAATTCTTTGTTGCTGTTTTACACGTAAGCAAGAAATATCAGTTTCTTCTGGATTCATAAAAATATATACAGCTAGGGGCAATACTATGTTGACTTCCTGTTTAAAAATGAATTAATATTGTTTTTATTGTATCTGCATAATGTCATAGGTATCAGATACAGGCAGTGGAAGAAATATTCAGTCTGAACTAATTCCAACTGAAGGCAGCCACTGTCTGTTTCTGGATTTCTTTCTTTGGGAAGAGCTAGACATATCTCCATGGAGACCTATGGACATCCAATCTCCAACAGATCTGAGGCCAAATGGTGCAGAACTCTCAATCAACAATGGATGAGAATATAGGACTGGCATAGGACAACATAGCAATGTTAGAACTTCACAGTTTAGATAAATTGCCTGACCACACAACCTGTTAAATATGTATTGTCCGTCTCTCCTGTATTTAACAAGTATGCATCCTGGAATTCAAATTGCACTCAATTTTACCTACTGTTTAAAGGAAGAATTCCAGATTCTTATTTACAGGTGTGAACAATAACGTAAAAGAAAAGTGAAATCCCCAAGGACATGATCTGCTTTGAATATTAAATAAGTGACTTATGCTCTCAATTTTTGGGAATGAATGCATTTGTTGAGGTTCTTACTGTGTATATAGGTTGTTAAGTGCCAAATGTTAAATAATGACTGTAGAAACTTAAAATCCACAGGTATCTGTAGTTTACTTTTGAGTGTAATGCTTTGGGGGAATGATGTTACCAAGGATGGCTGATTAGTTTCAGAAATTTCAGAAATTAAAGATATTTATTTTAAAGCTATTTTCTCACCATTTTTGTTAAGGTTCTGAATTGCACAATCACATGGGATTTTTTCTTTCTTTCTTTACATAAGATTAAGATCAGAAGCTGTAAGAACTGGAAATCCCAGAAGAAATACTACTCTTATGAGAATTCTATCCAACTCTTGTGAGTCTCAGAAGAGCACAAATACTTTGGATAAACAAAAATTCAGATGTTGCTTTTTTCTAGCTTCCAGTATATCTTTTCAGGTTCTTTTACAAAGATATGCTGACATTTTTTTTGCCATTTTAGGCACTTGTTATTTAATGTTGTGTTCTTAAAATATGTAAAAAGATATATCTCAAGAAATATCTAACTTGCTCAGTTAACCCTCTTTCTAACAGCTATTACCTTTAACTTCCCAAATATCTGTATACATGTGGACTTCCACTCTTAATCATCTTCAAACTCTATTCCAAAAACATCTAAAAAAAAAGTCCCAATTTTTTATCAGCTTTAATCTGCATTAATTGTAATCTTTATTTAGAGGCTTCTTCTGATTAAAATAAATAATGAGTTGTAGGGGACACCATCATATTGTATCTTTTCTGGAAGCTGTCTGCCTTGCCCACTGAGAACTTTCCCATCCCTGTCTTTTCTCTCTTTCCTGGATCTCTGAGCATGTTGAGAATATTCCTTCACAATAGTTCTGTGCCATTAAGCATGTTTTTTGTTTTGCTTGCAAATTGACTTTGTCCCTTTGCCTACAGTTTGCTGGATGTGAGGGGGACAACATTAATATTGTGGATTTATTTGAGTTATGCTGTAAATGTCAACAAATTCTGATTGCAAATATACATTTATGCCCACTTTTAGTTAAAGGACTTTAGGCAAAGTTAGGGAAATACTCATCCTAGATAAAAAGATGTACATTGGAACCAACACTTGTGCTTCCTTTTGCAAAAAGAATTTAGCTATCTTTTTCCATCAGTTTATTTGTTTTGTCCCTTCAACATTTCTGTGGGGAATGGATAATTACTAGTGAATCTATTACTAAAAGGTGTATTACAAGCATTGCAAGCAAGCCTGAAGGACTTTCTTTCTCCTCTTTAGTGGTTATCTCCACAGTTACATCCTACACCCTCACTAACCTGCAAAAGTCTGACTGTTCCAATGTCAAATATCACTCCTGGAAGAAATAAATCAGATCTGAACTATGTAGGGCTGGGGAGAGAAAGCATGAGTATTTAATAAAGGAATTCATTCTGAACATGTCAACATGACCTCAAAAGCATTTATCACACACCTCAAGGTGCAGGGTTTTAATAAGAAGGTCTCTGAATTGCTAGCTTTAGTGTCAGCTAAATTGGCTTATAAGAGAGGAGATGCCATCACATTTTAAGTTGGTTATCTTTTCAGTAATCACAGGGACTTGTGATATCTTTTAGTTTATCAATGTATATTTCTTAGCTTATCCATTTGTGATTTTTTGAGGAAAAATTTTAAGACTTTAGCTATTTTTCTCCATCACTGATATAAGTAATAAAAAGGGTACATTGAATCTCAGGAATGCCTTCTGTAGCAAATGGGGAAGTGAGTGTGGACATATTCTGTCTCACTAGAAATAAGCTTGTATTTATGAAAATATTTCTTCCTAAATAATTCACTTCAGTAGAATTTTGTAAGCCTTTTCATTAGGTGGCACAATTTCCTTGCAGCATCTGAATGACGTTTGCTGTGGTGATTTCTCTCTCTTCTCCAAAGCAGCAGTTCAGTAATTCTTTTTTTTACCAGCTGAGGCATAGCAGAAGATAAACAGAAAGCAAGAGGGAAGAAGATCTTTCCCAGGATGCAGAAGAATCATTAAGAGCAGAATAAAGCTTAGAAAAGTCTCTAGCTAAGGATAATTCATTTCAATACCACAGCCCTTTGAGTAGTCCAAAACATATGCAATAAAGAAAAGAAACTAGGGAGCCTGATTATCATTCTTACTCTGTAATCCTCTACTACAGCTTCTGAGGTGGGACTCGTCAGCAGAGACCTTTTGCCTTCTTTTGTGCCTCCTTTACACTGTGCGAGTACTGCAGAGCAGCTCTGGGAAGGAAACTTCACTACGGAATGGTTCTGCTTGTTGCCTTTTGACCTTTATGAAATAATGTTTTAAGTCCTTAAACTAAAGCACTGGGACAATCCTCTCCTGTGGATGAAGAAGCTGCTACGTCTATTAGTTTCCAATATATAAGTAATTGCTGTGGAATAACTTACTCCGCAGATATTTTAATTGGGCTGTAGTTTCCTATTCCTTCTCCAGACTTCTCCTTCAGTAAGACGACTTACCTTATATTTTGACAGCAAATGATTACTCATGTATAGATTCAAAATGGTGAGAAGGCATTAGAGTATGAGAGCTGTATTTCCAGCTATATATGTGAAACAAGAGTGACATCTAGTAGTCAATTCTGGTAAACACAGGTGTATTTATCTGGTAATTATTTTTCCTGCCCTGTAATGAAATGCTGTAAAATTACTTATCTTCCACTTACAATGGAAAGCACCACTCATTTGCAGAGCTAAAGTACTTTACACACAAGAATTTAAACCTTGTAGCACTCTCGTTAGGAATTTTTAAAACCAATTCCATTTTACATCTGGGTAAACAGAGTAAGTATAAAATGACTTGTCCAAAGTCCCCCAAAATTTCTGTGAAATAATTAGGAACAGAACTTAATTTTCACTACAGTTGACTTACTGTTTTCATAAGTTATACTGCCTTGAATTCTCAGGAATGAAATAATTTCCACCATTGCTGGTGCAGCGTGGCAAAGAACCATCTCCTGATCACACTAGATATACAGTCTACAGCAGAAAATACATAAAATGGGAACCAATAACGTATGTACTGAAATCCATACGTAGGCAAGTACAACAGGAGTACAACTTGTCTTTTCAGAGGAGTGCAAGGAGTGCAATGGCAACTGCAGTTTCCATGCCCTGGGATTCATTATTGCTGTAGCACATGTGAGTGCCAGCTATGAATTTTAAGTATTGGGTTTTGATCCTCGGGGCAAGACCTTCTTTTTTACCTATGTTCATTCAAACTACCTTTTCAAAATGTTTGTCTACATATTGACTTTTATATGCAGTCCTGGTAAGCAGGACAGGAGAACTAGTGACAACTGACAAGGAGAAGGCTGAGGTACTAGACAATTTTTTGCCTCAGTTTTCACTGGCGATCACTCTTCCCACATCTCTCAAGTCCCTGAACCGCAAGTCAATGGACTGGGGGATTGAAGTCCCACCCATTTTAGGAGAAGATCAGGTTTGAGGCCACCTGAGGAACCTGAACATGCACAAGTCCATGGGACCCAACAAGATGCATCCCAGGTCCTGAGGGAACTGGCAGATGTAGTTGCTAAACCGCTCTCTCCATCATATTTGAAAAGTCATGGCAGTCAGGTGAAGTCCCAAGTGACTGGAAAAAGGGAAACTTCACACCCATTTTTATAAAGCGTGAAAAGGAGGACCTTGGGAACTACTGACCAGTCAGCCTCACCTCTGTGCTGGTAAGATCATGGAACAGATCCTCCGGGAAGATATGTCAAGGCATATGGAAGACAGGGAGGTGATGCAAGACAGCCAACATGGCTCCATCAAGGGCAAATTTTGCGTGATGAATCTGATGACCTTCAACGATGGAGGGACTGCATCAGTGGACAAAGGAAGAACTACTGCTGTCACCTACCTGGACTTCTCTAAGGCCTTTGATATGTTCCCCCCAACTACATTTTTAGAATCATAGAATCATAGAATCATTAAGGTTGGAAAAGACCTCTAAGATCATCGAGTCCAACCGTCAACCCAACCCCCCCATGCCCACTAAACCATGTCCCTAAGAACCACATCTACACATCTTCTAAATACTTCCAGGGTTGGTGACTCAACCACTTCCCTGGGCAGCCTGTTCCAAGGCCTGACCACTCTTTCAGTAAAGAATTTTTTCTTGCTGCTAAATTGGAGAGATATGGGGTTTTTTAGATAGGCTATTTGATGGATAAGGAATTGGCTGGACGGCTGCATTCAAAAAGTTGCCCTCAATAGCTCAATATCCAAGTGGAAAGCAGTGAAGAGTGGTGTCCCTCAAGGGTCAGTAGTACTATTTAATATCTTCATCAGTGACATAGACAATGGGATTGAGTACACCCTGAGCAAGTTTGCAGATAACAGCAAGCTGAGTGGTGTGGTTGATACACTTCAGGGAAGGCATGTCTTCCGGAGGGCCCTTGACAGGTTTGAGAAGTGAGCCAATGTGAACCTCATGAAGGTCAACAAGGGTAAATGCAAGGTGGCCCTGCCCATGGCAGTGGGGTTGGGCTAGATGATCTTGTAAGGTCATTTCCAACCCAAACTATTCTATGATTCTATGATTTTGGCTCTATTGCACAGGGCTTTCTATCATAGAACCATGAAATAGGTTGGAAGGGTCCTCTGCGGATTTTACAGTCCAAAATTCTGTTCAAAAGCAGGACTGACTTGGAAACTAGGGCAAATTGCTCAGGGCTCAGTCAAATTTTTAACATCTCCAAAAATGGGGAGATTTTAACATCTCCACATCCTCTTGCAGCAAACTATTTCAGTCCTTAAACTCTCTCATTGTTTTTTTCCTTAAGTATCACCATAATTTCTTTTGCTTCAACTTGTGACCTTTGCCTCTTGTTCTTTTGCTGTACACCTCTATGGAAAGTCTTGCTCAATCCTTTCTCAAGCAGAAGACAGTAATGAGGTCCTCCCAAAGCCTTGTGCTTTCCAGGCCAAAAGAGCCCATTTCCCTCAGCCTCATCTTCTATATCACGTGCTCCAGCCCCTTGATCTAGTAGCCCTCCACAAGACATACTTGAGTTTATCGGTATTTCTATTGTCCTGTGAGACCCAAAAGTGGACTCACAATCCAAATGAAGCATCATGAGTCCTGAACCGATGGAAATAATCACTTCTCTCTATTGGTTACACTCATGCTAACTTAGCCCTGTAGGTGTACTCAGGCAATCGGGTGCCACTTAGGAATACCTATCTGTGACATGAAATCAAAATTAAACTGATTTATTATATATTAAGACCTTACAGGGGTTTTGTTTCTCAAGGTTATTTGAAAGTAAAAATTAGAAAAATAATATTTTTGTTTTTTTTTTTCTCCTTAGTACTTCGTTTTGAGAAAAAAAAAAGGCATAAACTGTCTAGCACCTAAAGATTAGCATGATAATAACCTAATGATTCTGTCCTGACCAGTTCTATATTCTACTCAAGAGACTAGGAAAGGTACTTAAGAGGAATAATAAAATTTTAGTTGGATTTTTACATTTAGTTGTAATCATTACCACCATCAATACAACAATCTTAAAGAATGACCTTTCTAGGGCATAGTTAAAGTCTCTTTCTCTCTGGAATATTATTATTATTTATTTTCTTCTTAGCCTTTTATTCTTTTTTTTGCTTGCATGATATGTTTTCAAAACTTTAAAAAATCTTTCCAGGCACCTCAGTTCATCTTTGCTGACACTTTCAAATATCAGTGGAGGATGAAGGTCTGAATAATTTGCACAAAAAGGGTAGCAGTTTTTTACTTTGTCTTGAGGTATGTTTGTAAGAATATTTCAAGGGTTATCAGTGCTAAAATAATTTAAACAGATTGCCACATACATAAATTTATAATGCAGAGCTTACATAGGAAATACAATGGTTTTAATATATCAGGTTGGCCTTTTGCTATTTCTGAAAGGAAATTAAATATTTCTAAAGGCACATTAAATAACCATACTTATAGTAATAGAATTCAAAAGCCTACGACCAATGCTTTGTGTTTCACTGGTGACTTGAGCTAAAAAGAGGGGACTGACCTCAGCGGATATTAATGAAAGTGGCAAAGAGCTGTATTTCCCTTTGGAAAAAAACCACCTTGCCTACCTTTCTTCTCTACTGTGTGTGCCAGGGCTTGGCAGGTACTAAAAAAAAAAAACAAAAACAAAGACATACCTGTCCTGTGTCTTTTCTGATAATTTGTAGTGTGATTTATACTGCTGGGCATATGAAAAAAAGCACTCTTTCTTACTTTTCTGTTTAACCCAGATGATTTAATCACGTCTTATTTTCTATTTCTTAATACACTGTTTATATTACACTAGCACCTGGACTCACAGCAGAGAGCAGAAGTCCATCCTACTTCAAGCAACTAAATATGCCAGTACTTGTGGCATATGACAGTCAGAGGTAAAAAGACAAATGACTTGCCAAAAGTTAGCATATCAATGGCAGAGCCAGGATCTGAACATAGAATTCCTCTAGGCTATTTGTGACCTCCATCTAAAGGGGAAATCTTGATTCTGAATAAAAGTATCTTTTTTTGACAGGCCAAGAAACACTGAAATAGGCCTTGATCCCTTTCTCTAGTTTTAATTCTATTTGCCCACACATTTGAAAGAATATTTTAAGTTCTCTGTCATTCTTAAGGGTTTGGTTTTTTTTTGGGGGGGGGTGCATTTTAAAAGGAATACAGTTTACTTACACTTCTCAGGCTTTGAGAAGCATGATTTAGACAAGAATATGGAAATCTCATCATGCCTGCCTTTACATCATTGCCACTTGCAGTTCTGCACTGCCTTTTATGTTCCTGCCCAGAGAACCCATGCTCACACACACTTTCTTTGTTAAGGTATTCGGACTCTCTGTCAGTACTTGGTGCAATAGTAAAACATCCATGACTGAAGTGTTAGGATGTTAAAAACACCAAAGGTACAGGTTTCTTTTCATTCACTGCATATAGTTTTGTCAGAAAGAACATTTTCCGTTCAGAAGTAGTTTTTACTTTTGGGGTTGTTTTTTGCCAATTTCAATAGTAAAACCACAGGCAACACTTTATGATACACAACCCTAGAATTGCTTCCTACTTCCAGAACTCAGTTTAATTCTAGCTCTATTTTGGGCCTTCCCTACACTTGACTTCCAAGATGCAGTGGAATGATTCTATCCCACAGTGAAGAAGTAGCCAAGGAGCAGAGATGCATATAAAATTCTTTTTATTATGTTTCACTCGCTTCCATAAATGAATAGCACCTATAGATTAAATGCTTTAGATTAAATGCTATAGATTAAATATTTTGTACATTCAAGTCTGAGTAAATTATTTACTGGAGTATGAAAACGATCCATTTTTTAAAAAGTAATTTAGCAAATATAAGTGAATCTAATTTTATTTGCCAAAACTGCTGACGGTTGGCAATTCTAGCTTTTCCAAAGTGGTGTTTACAAGAATATTTCCCATGTAAATAATATGGCAATGGAACATACAGTTTCTTTGCTGTCTTTCAAATACTTTCTATAATTCTCGGAGTATTTTACCAATATTCATATAAACAATACAGATAAGTACAACAATAGTAATAATTTCAAAGGGTTTATGGTGATCATCTTCAAGAAACAACATTCAAGAGGAAAACATTCTTGGAACAATGATGGTTCATATGTTTATAGTCTCTTGTACAAGGTTATGAAATTAACATTTATGTTAATTTCAGCCTATGGCAATGACTATACTAACAAACTCTTCCCCTAATTACATTTTGCTATTTAGATTGCATTAGTTTGAGAATTTTTATGCAAAGATTTTAATATTGTCTATATCTCATAAATAACAAAGAATTTTAATGGAGATAATACATGTTTCAACCCACAATTACAGCAATACATTTTAATTCAGTTGCTTAACACAGAAGTGTAAAAATGGAATTAGGAAAGATAGACGTTAATCAGTACTATGAGATTCATACCTGTTTATCTTTGAACTTAAATATCTTTTTTCTTCCTTAAAGAAAAATGGAAATGCATGAAATGAAATATCTTCCCCTTTCATAACAGAAGGTTTGTCGAAACAGGTATTACAGCTCTTTGACTGTACCTCTGACCAGACTAGTATTGTACATGGTTTTTTTTTCACCTTCTGCCCATGGACCAGCAGATTCATCTCAGCCCAGGACTGGGCCCCAGTCCCTGTAGATGTGCCTGCCACCAGTGCTGTTGCAACCGTGCCCACAACCTTGCCTGGTGACCCGGGCTCTCGGTTGACAGCATTTGCCACCCCCGGGCTCACCCTGCTTGATTTGCGCAGGCACGCTGGGGCAAAGCCCTGGCTGGCAAGGCATTACCAACCCAGCACCCTGTCCCGTTAGGAGCAGCCAGTCTTCACCACTCCCTGACAGACAGCCTGGGCCATCTTGAGCCCTGAGTGCAGTGGAGCCAGGCCCACGTGGCCTTGCATCTACACCTCGCTCCGGGTGATCAGCCTGGCCCACAGCGCTGATCCCCCCTACCCACTTATAGACGGCTGACTCAGCCCAGACCCTTAGAGCTGGCCCAGGCCCTTCAGCTCACACCCACTCTGGGTGGCCTGGGCCTTGCCTCTATCCCTCATCTCCGCAAGCCAGTCCAGGACCCCGAGGGACAGCTTGAATTTCCCCACTTTCCCCAAGCCTGCCTGGCCTTTACAGGCAACCTGAAACACCTCTCAACCTCTATTCAGCCTTAAGTCTCTCATGCCATGCCCCTTTCCCAGTTCCCTGTCCCTACCCTGGCTCTGCATCCCCTGAAATAGCCTATTGATAACCCAGAGCAATTAAATCACTCTACAGCAAGTCCCTCTGAACAAAGACCTCTGTAAAGCGTGAAGGCTTGCCTTACTAGGAAGGGAGGCTGCTGTAAGGCCCCTCAGGGCACTAACGAGCTTTCATGGCCTTGACTGCCACACCTGGGACTTCCCAACGGCCCAGGAGCTCCATTTAACACGCCAGGGCTGTTGGTCACTGGCCACTTTGTGTTGTAGGTCTGTCTGTATCTGGCTCAACAACAGCCTATGTACCCTATTGATCCTGACCCAGACCGACTTCCTGCTTTGCCCTTGGACCTGCCTCATTGCAATCCCCTTGTTTGGCAGTTTGGACTCTTGTTTGACCCCAGCTTCCCCGGTTGCCTCTTGCCAGCCTGTGTAGCCGGGCCCTGGCTGACGAGGCCCTCCCCTGTCAGTCCCGTTACTGCGCTCAGCTCCCGGTTGCCCATCCCCCTAGGGATCTCACTGATCACTGACAAAAATAATAGGTACCAAAAAACCCCTTTTATTTAATGAATCTTTAATAATGCATCAACTGTTTTACACAGAAAACTTAGGCTAATATCTTCAGGCTATTATTCTTTGGGCAGCTGAGTGTTACAATCTCATTATATGTTTATTGAGAAAGACAAATGGAAACACTGCACACAGCAGTTCTTGCCACAAAAACTCTTGTCGTACAGCCCTATGAGAAGAGGCCGTACTCTTCCAGAATCTTAGTTCTATTTGTTACCAGATTTGTTCAGAAGAGATGGAAGGCATCCAACTCCTTCACAGCTATCCGAATTTGTGTTTGATCTCTGTTCTTACTCTGCAGCCACTGCTGTAAATGGCTCAGCTGATTCTCTTATTCAAAGCAATTCAATATTAGAGAGAAAAGGATAGTATTGAACAACCTCTGCCTTTAACTGACTCTGACTGGAATTTCATTTGTGGCGATAATGAGCTAAAGGCTCTATGATATTTCTCCTTGCATAGAATAACATTTAAAACCTGGACCCTCAAAAATTATTCTGAAGGATGAAGTGAAGGTTGTAACCCATAGTAGTTATACACTGTTATATACAATGTTATTTCTTTAGTAAAATAGTGGTTATTTGGTGTTTCACTACCAAAACTATGAGCACCCTGCTCTGAGGAATTTATTACTGTAAGTGTAAGCAGCTTCTCTAAGGGATGTGGACTAACTCAGTAGCAGAATAGGAGGACCAGGGTCTGGCTTGAAATCACTGGAATGTGATTGTTTGACATGTTGATGTATCTAAAATACATTAGTGACATTCAAATGGACACAAGTCTATATCCACAAGCATGCACAGAGATATATTTTGACATTATGTTTGAACGCTGTGACTTAACAGGGAGAATTCTAAGGCAGATTCTGCAAATACTAATATACATCAGCACTTGCTAACAGGGATTCTGTCTTATGTTTAGTAAGGTACTAAACAGTCACTTCACCCTATTGTAGAGTTAGCAATTTTGCTATGGGCACTAAGATCATGCTGCTGTTTGTTAACCCTGAAGGCAATAGTGAGATAATTTCCCACAGTAGATCTGGGAATCTGCTTACTAACCTTTCCAGAATGATTATAATAATTAGTTAATTAAAAACCTTTCACATTATCTTACTAGAAAGAATAACGTATTTGCTGTATGTTCTGTTCCTTCTGCTACTAATGAACTTATGGACATGTTTCTGAGTCCGGTAGAGGTAGTCTAGATAGTCCTCTCAAAGCTAAACTCGAGAGTCATGTCAACTTCCAATCAAAAAAAAATACAAGTGCTTGACATATCAGGGCTAATTATCTATCACTTATTGATACAGCTTTTTGATGCATGTTTACTGTTACTGTTTACTTCCATTAAGTGAGAAAAACTAAGTAATAATGGCCTGATGAAGACACTCTCTCTTCATCTGTGACAGTAGATGGAAATTGATATGTGTACCTGCTGTAAGTGGGACTGATAGGAACAGACCAGACTTTTATTATAAGAGAAATACACTTTATTTAAAGAATCTGTTAAAAGCTACCACCCCTACAACCTGAGTTTTTCAGATGTGCAGCTCTCCTTGTGCCTGCTCTCCAGTAGTTTGCATGCGTTCCTGCCAAGTGCATAGAGAAGCACACGTCCTGACACTCCAGAAGCTTTTGCTGGGGTTTCTTCCTCTTTTATTCACTTCTTTGCCTCATCCACAAATGGGATTTCTGTTCTCATTGATTCTTATATGTAATATGATTTCTCAATATTCTATTGTTATTCGTTAACATCAAATAGGAAAACACACTAGCGCTGTTGCACATAGGAAATATGCTAGCTACATGCAATTTTGCTTTAACTAAATGGCCCCAAGCCATTTGTTCTTAAGAAGGCATCAAGTGGAGTTCAAACTGTCATAGATGTGCCCTCAGGCAACAGTATCCACACATGTACACACAAGCATATAATATAGATACACCTAAAATGACATTTTTTGTTTTGTATTGAGGTATACAGTAAGAACATTAGCAATGGCTATTAAAAGACAACCCATTCCATAAAATAGCTTCCAATTGCAATGGAGAAAAGTATCCATTATAGTAACAGAGAGAAAAGATATAAAAAACCTAAATCTGTTTTTTTTTCATACCAGTTGTATAACAGTTAGCCAGTTTCAGACTTTCTCATCTGAAAACACTGCAAAGTATGGATAATCTGTCACTTTAACTTTTGCAAGAACCTTTAATTGAGCCCAATACTTGTATCCTGTAAGTAATGGAATAATAATATACATCTCTGTAATATTATCATGCCACAGTAATTGTTAGTATTTTCTCTAGATGTTTATTTGACCTATGCTACAATTCTAGTGGATAACATAGAGCAAGTAAAAGTTATGTCAATATTAGCAACTGTAAGGCATAGATGAATGAAAGGCCTCATCTTTGATGGCTCCATCAATGAAACCATCAGTAGGCTGTACTGTGGGGAAATCCGCATGGCCCCCTGTTGATAATATGGCCTGGAAAACAACAGCTGACACGATGGGAATGTGGGAGTCAACCACGTGTGTGAACAGCATATCCCAAATCATCTGTTCTGAGAGGATGTTTGCCCAAAAAATCATAATGCTCAAGAGGAAATGAACAATTTAAAAACTTGCCAAAAATGACCATCAGCAAGACTAAACAGTATCCAGGGTACTACAAACAGACTTTTGAGAAAAGGAGAAGTCAGTTTAAAAAGATATATAAAAGAAGCTTGAAAAGCTGAGATTGTGGGGAGAGGTTTTGAAGTAAGAAGTAGGTAAACAGCAGCAGTTTCAACACTAGGTTTGACATTGCCAGATGTGACCCAACCGACACTGCTACCCCTGCCCAGGACAGGCAGAGCATCCTCCCCACTGGTCGCCAGGAGCTGCCAGCACCCAGCTGATGGGGTGACAGTACATGGGGTAGCACATAGGGACCCGCCTTTATGCAGCTGTGACTCCTGAGGGACTTTGTCACCAGCGTGTGGGTCAGCGGGGCATGGGGAGCAGCAGGGGTACACGTGAAGATGGAGCACCTGCATCTCCCACGGGGTATGTGCAAGGAGGGGAACCCGCCATGCTGGGAGAGGACGTGTGTGCTGGTAACACACACGGCCAGAGCAGTGCGGGGTGGGGTGATTCTGTGTGCGTGTGTCTGAGTGTGTGTGCGTGCGTGAGAGTGTGTGTGTGATTAGAACTTTAGGGGATTAGTTTGGAAGTATGCAGGTGTTTATTAACACTTTGTAATTGTGTAACGTGATTTATCTTGCTCTATTTCTCACATTGATCCTGAAATTATAATTTATTTACTGTTAGTTAATTATGTTGTTAATAAGTCAACGAACAACTTTGATCCTGATTCCATTGAAACCACATGAATTGAGCAGTTTTCTTCAGGTTGTAACTTATTTTAAATTTCATGTCAGGTACAGGTGAAACTTCAATGTTGTACAGTGGACAGAATCAAAAGGGAGATTAAATTAGACCCGTGTATCAAAGGCTGATATGCTCAAATGCTTGAGGTGTTTGAGTGATCTACAAAAAAGGTGAGAACTAAAACTTCATCATCTTAATGACCCTTTGTTGGACTCCCTCCAGTAGCTTCATATCCCGCTTGTACTGCGGAGCCCAGAACTGGATACACTACTTCAGATGGGGCCTCACCAGTGCTGAGTACAGGGGAAGGGTCACAAAACTGGGAGGAGTGGCTGATACGCCAGAAGGTCACGCTGCCACCCAGAGGGACCTCGACAGGCCTGGGAGACGGGCTGACAGGAACCTCATGAAGTTCAACAAGGGAAAGCCCAAAGTCCTGCAGCTGGGGACGAACAACACCAGGCACTAGAACATGGTGGGGGCCACCGAGCTGGAAAACAGCTTGGCAGATAAGGCCCTGGGGGTCCTGGTGAACACCAAGTTCAACACAAGCCAAAAATATCCCTTCTGGCAAAGAAGGATAATGGTATCTTGGGCTGCATTAGGAGGAGTGTTGCCAACAGGTCAAGGGAGGGAATCCCTCTAGTCACCACTGGTGGGACCTCACCTGGAATGATGGGTCCAGTTCTACACTCCTCAGTACAAGAGGCTCCAGTGAAGGGTCATGAAGATGATGAAGGGACTGGAGCATCTCTCCTATGAGGAAAGGCTGAGAGAGCTGGGACTGTTCAGTCTGGAGAAGAGAAGACTCAGGAGGGATTTTATCAATGTCTATAAATACCTGAAGGGAGAGTGCAAAGAAAATGGACCCAGGCTTTTTTCACTGGGGCTCAGTGACAGCACAATGTGCACAAACTGAAACACAGGAGGTTTACTCTGAACATCAGGAAACACTTTTTTACTGTGAGGGTGACTGAGCACTGGAAGAGGTTGCCCAGGGTGGTCGTGGAGTCTTCGTCCTTAAAGATAGTGAAAAGCTGTTTGGATGTGGTTCTGGGCAACATGGTGGTCTTACTTGAGCAGGGTGGTAGGACCAGATGACCTCCAGAGGTGCCTTCCAACTTCAATCGTTTTGTGATTCTGCTGTAAAACTAAAGAAATAGAGGAAGTACTACCAGAAATGATAGATTAAGATAGCTGTTTATCTTTAAAAATGACAATAGTTTAATAGCAGCTACTCTAGGACAGTCTGAAACAAAATAGGATATCTAATACCTTTTAGGAGAAACAATCCTACTGAAATAGTCTTTCAGAATTGAAAAATATGAGACCTGAATTTCAGAGAGGCATTTACGAGATCAAGTTTCATTTTTTTCAGCAGAATTCAGGCTCCTACTGTTTTGTGAATCCAGATTTCACTGCTTTCATCCTAATCTATTGATCTTTTTAAAGGGTTCAATATCTGTCTTTGTTACATAAGAAAAAGCTACAATGTAAAAATTGCTTTGACAGCATGCACAGTAGATGATGACCGACATGACCTCGCCTGTACAAGGAAGTCTACTGTTAGAAGAAACCAGACCAAACTGGATGAAAGTGGCAAAGTTGCAACAAAATAGTGCAAACTCAGCTAATTTATATGCATTAAGCATGCTTGTGCAGGGGGGTCACATGAACAGATACTCAAAAGTGAATGGTAACAAGTGATGCCAAGGCCATGCAAATTTTAAAAATAAATATGTGAGCAGTCTTGAAATTGTACATTAAAAAAGTCAGGAGTGTAACACAGGGTCCTTCTCAGCCTCCCAGCTGAGAGGCACCTTTATTGCTGGCAATAAAAGCGGTTTTAACTAGAGTGTCCTCTACTGCCTTCTTTCTGGAACCCACACACAAACTAAAAGAAAAGTAGAAAATGCGCACAAGTCCTTTTTGCTAACACTTAAAAAACCAAACAATGTACAACCACAATAATTTTTAAAATACATTATTTATTTACATGAAACATGTTTCAGCAGTATATTATTTTGGTACAGTAGATATTATTACTAGTCATTCAAGATNATCCCTGGAGGTATTTAAAAGACGTATAGATGAGGTGCTTAGGGACATGGTTTAGTGGACATGGGGGGGTTGGGTTGACGGTTGGACTCGATGACCTTAGAGGTCTTTTCCAACCTTAATGATTCTCTGATTCTATGATTCTAAGATAAGAAGATGTAACTTCAATTACATATTACGTTTTCCTTACAGAGATTACCAATATGACTGATAAATTGTTCCCGAAGCAGAAAATGTACACTTCTTTTTTCTTAAAGAAATAGCCAATAACTGAAATTTTCATTAGTAAGAAAGCTTACAAAGTTGTATGATAGTACTTTCTACTGTGAAAATGTAGTTAAAGTCAGTAAGCTCATAAAGAGAAAGCATAGATTCAAGTACATCTGGTTTATGTAAATAGCAAAGTCCTTACCAAAAAAACAACACCCAAAGACCCAAAAAACACCATCACAAAAGCTATTTATAATGACAGTTAAGTTGACAATTGATTATGAACAGCATTCTACCTAGATCAAATCAACTGTGTTGTAAACTATCAAGAATATCTAATTCCTTACAGAAATGGATAGGACCTGCTAACATTTTCTGAGGTATTTAATGGACATTTGCAAAGGTGGGAGAGGAGAAGAGTGAGTTAAAAAAACAGAAGACTATTCACAAAATTAAATAGTTTACATCTTCCTTCCTTTTATTTCTATTTCCTAACCTGGGGAAAGTTTTCTTTCCAAACGTGCATGACGTACAGTATACAATGAAACACTCTTTGGGGCTTTTGAAAAAATGCCACATTTATAATGCGTAAGTAACATGTGCCCCACAGTCAGGACTAACATTTAATAGAGTGACAAACTGGTCTCAAAGTCCAGAGCTGTCAATCGTAATGACGAATAAAGGCTTCTGGTGTAGAGGTAAAGATTTACCTGGATGGACAGACGAAGGGGTAAGCCACAGGGAAACGTACTGGGACTATGTAGAATTCAGCTTGAAGGCTTAAACTGCTTGAATTTTAATCTAAAGAAAAATAACTCAATTTAAAGCATGGAAGTTTCTTTAGTAGGACAAAATCTAATCAAACTTAACCAAGCTGCCAACTTTCTTTTCTAAGAATCTTCTAACTTTGTAATAGGAAAGAATAAAATAAAGAATAACTTCATTAATAATGGATAGCTATTTAATCTTTAAAGACTTTATTTCTATGGTATTATGGCAGCCCTTAGAACATATAAGTAGCACAAATAGGCAAACCTGAAAAAACCTCTAAGATTACAAAAATAGCAGTGAAATTTATAGAGCAAGAAGTCTTTACATAAATTTGAAAAGCCATGGTGAGTAATTGGACAGAGTATACTAATTAGGCTTGGAAATTAATGTTGTTATATAGAGGGAACAGTTAAGCACATAGAAAAAAGAAATCTCTAGGGTGTGCGTAAGACTAAAAGAAATTGACAATAAAACTCTTCTATGTCTTTAATACTTTCTACTTGAGGATTTTGAAGGATACTACCAAACTAAGTTAATTTATTCTTAAAAATTCTTAGGAGTAGGAGAAACTTAGATACCATCACGCTAAATGTTATTTTTAGTGTTGGAGTGCCAAGATTGGATATATAAAATGAAATTTTGAAACATATATTGGAAAAGATTCATTGTTGTAGATAGCCCTACTCAAAAGCATTTTTATTTTTCATGTGATTTTTCATCTGTTGTGATTTGATCCAAGTTGCACTTGTAAAGAAGATTCTATGGTTTTTATCTCCTGGTTCTCAATCATTTGCTGATCTTCACCTTAACTTCCCTGTCTTCATAATTTAGTCAGCCTTTACAGAAGCAAACTACATCTCCTGCAAAGCAAAAACTAGAACCAAAAACAGTTCTTTCTGCTGCTGTGAGGGTTTTCTGTGTGACTTTGGAAATAGTGACTAGAACTCAAGTCAAAAGTGTTTCTACTTTATATTATTTATTAGACAAGTTTCTTAACTCCCTGAGTTTTAACTGCACTTTTAAAAGTGCAGTGTTTCTGGGATGAGTGATTTCCCCACACTTCATGTTTAAAACTCCAGAGTCAGTAGGTCAAAGAAACAGCATCTGAACTTTTGTAACTTACTGAACACAACAAGGTTTATAACTTACAACACTTCTCAATTGTGATTTAGATGATCGTTTGTTTTGTTTCATGATAACCCATACTTCATATCCAAGACTTCAGAGTCAGTAGGTCAAAGAAAAAGCATCTGAACAATTGTGTCTTACTGACCTCAACACGGTTTTTACAACTTATAGCTCCTCCCCATATTTGATTTAGCTGGTCATTTGTTTCATGTTCCATGAGAACCCTTAAAGATGTATTAATAAATAAGGAAGCTTTGGAAAAAAAATTGTCAGCATTGTTGCTCACTGGGTCATTTGTTCTTTAATTTCATAACACTACAGATGCTGCTTTGCTGCCTATTAAAGCACTTTTCTGTTATGAACACATAAGAGATTTGAGAGACAGGTATCATTTTGTCTAACAAGAATATTTTTAAAAATATTAACTAGCAAATATGTTATTCCTTAATCAACTTTTTTCTATTTGGACACTCATCTAGATAGTATTATAAAACAAAATCAAAAAGTATGAGAGAAATTTTCAGAATATCATCAACATTTTTGCATCTCTCAGCAGTAGAAATTCATGAATGAAATATGATTGGTCACAGATTTAAATGTGAAGAAAAATACAAAGCAATGGCTTTACTACATAATTTTTCCTCTTTGGAAAGTCTTTAAATTAATTTATAAATTACTGTATACTTTCTATCAAAGAGGCTAAAGGTAATCAAAAGAGAAGAAAATAATCTATTTTCTTATTTAACACATTGTTAATTAATAGTTCATGGAGGAGACACTTTGTTGTTAATAATAAGCAGGTATTTATGAGTTTTAAAGCCTTAAAATCGAAATAGTGCTGATTGCATTACCTTGATTTAATCTTTTTATATTTATGTTTGAAATGTTGAAAGTAATCTAAGTCTTTAGTGGGGAACTCATTTGTGGACACAGCGATTGTGTGTAAAGGATAAGAAGTTACTTGCTGAGTGTTTTTTTCACACATCTTGAATCTGAGACTTAATTTAAGGAGTCAAAATCATATTAGAGAATTTTGCAATGGAATATAGGCGTGTATATATATATGTATCAGTTGGGGAATTAGAGATCACTGTAATGAGAGTGTTTAAAAGACAGATAAATGAGGCCACTCTCAAACTTCAGAACAGTTGACTAAATTGATATACATTAACAAACAATACACATTAGCAGTTATTAGGTCCTAATAATTATCAGTTATTATCACATATTCAGAAAAGCAGCCCTTAACAAGTTTACTGTACGTTATCTCTGAGCATAAAAAACCTGGAAGCTCATGCTGTGTAGTTAATGTTGGTGAGTATGGTTCTTGATGCTCTTTGTCCTGGAGACCAAGGTGGTCAGAGTTGAGAAATCTGAAAATCAGAGACCAGATGGCATGGCATAATGTCCTCAGACTGCTGTACGCTTTCCCTCAGACCTGAGCGTGACTAGCAAAGGAATCAGCTCCAGACCACCAGTCAGTCCCCAGACAGTCTGAGCTTTGTGGACCATAGTTGCTAGGCTGCTTATTCTCACAGGAAACATAGAGAAATATAGAAGTATAGCAAAAGAACACATTTCAATAGCTGGAGAAAATTAATTCAGACTTCCTGGAACCATGGGCTTCTACTGGGCTCAGGCACATGTGGTAAACTGTATGAAGTCCACACTGAGGCTATTTTTGATGAGGAGCAGATGAAATACTACAGAATCCTGGAAGCTGCAAATCATCCTTGGTTTCCTGTAACTTGCAGTGCAGTAATAGCCCTTCCTTCCCATATTTTTCCACTAAAGCAATAGCAGTGCCTATTCAAGTTTCAGCTCTCACAGGTTCCTGCTCTAACAGGCAATATGTTCCTGCTGGGTTGGGAGCAAGGAGGGGGCAACATTTAAAATTGGCCAGGGAATAGCCGTGGTTTAGATTTTGCTGCACTTTCATAGTATGAAACTTCACTCCATTATCCCTAGCCTAGAGGGCTCATACCTTCTTGTCCTTCCACTAAAGCTTCCCAAACAAAAAGCAATTCTGAGTGGGGTTCCCTGACACCTACCCTTTCATAAACCATACATTAAGGAGGTTCCTAAGAAGAAGGAGCTTGCACTAAGAAGAAGTTACCTAAAAGAATCACAGGATATTTGCCATTAAACAGTTTGAAAATACTGCTCTGTTCTTTGAAAGACTAAAAATAAGCACTGATTCTTGGAGATGGATTCCAAATTTTGGACCTCAATAGGTGGATGGAGGCACCCCCCTTGCATCAATGAATCAACAACGTAAATACTGTGCCACTGCACTTGAGGTTCTGCATTGGTTGGCTCTAGCTTGCTCTATTTTTAATTTGTATTTTTTTCTAAAATATCTAACCTATTTTGAGTTTTGTATAAGCAGCACATATTCTTGACTTGTATTTTAGTTTTAGTTTTGAGTTCTAAGTTCCTGCAGTTTAGGTTCCTAACTTTAGTTACCTATGTCATTTTCTGGATCACTGCATTTACTAGTAGAAGATTATTGAATATCAAAGCAATGCAGATTGTCCTGTCCAGGACAGATTAGGGTGTTGAAGTCTTCTTTTTTGCTTAGCTATATATGGCTAAGCATATATTAGCTATATTTAATGGCTGGAGAAGATGGTGAAAACTGATAGCAAGACAATCCAGAGAGTGGGCTACGTAACAATTGACAGAAGCTATCCACACAAATTGCTGAATTTGCTGATAGAACACTGTTTGGCAACAGAAATTTTAATGTAATCAGTTGGGCATTAGGTAAAGTATGTTCTCGTTAAAAATAGGAATGACTGAAAGTGCAAAAGCTCATATAAACCCTGATTTTAAATCTAAAAAATTCTAGCAAAATAATGTCTAGTGCTGTGTCTATAGACTTGCTAAGACAAAGAAAGAAAAAGGGAATAAACTTTGTAACAACAGACAAAACAAATGACAGACAACAACAAAACAAAAAGCAAACAAAAAAACAACATAAAATTTATTTTAGGATACTGTTTACCAAAAGGTAGTTGTCCAATGAATTGTCAGTCAAATTCAACATCTTTAAATCCTTTATTAGGTCATGTTTATGTCCAAGATTCAAGTTGGCTTTGTTGCCTGATGTTGTGCAGCATTAAAATCATTGCTGAATTTTTTAGGTTCAATATCACCACATTAGCAAGTTTTAGCAATTGTGTTTAAATAGTTGTTCAAATGCATTACTAATGTGGCCATACTGATGGATCTGCAGTGTTTCATGCAGATACAATAAATCCTCATTTAGAACTGTGGGCCCTTAAGCAAAATTACTGTTAAATTCATATAAGAGTTAACAGATTCTAAAAGTTTGATGGAAAGGTCTTCAACTGGTGTTGTCAGCAGGGCTTGCAAAAATATGTTACTGGGTCTCTTCAGAGACACTTTACATACCTCTAATGCTTTTAGGACTTCCCAAGAACCACAAAATACTGTCCATACTTGATAACTGCATTGGTTGAACATTAATCTGATTTTAAACTAGATTTCTAAAACCTGATGCAAAAGCTTGTGTGGAGATGGAGACATCTTGTGAAGAATAAGCAAATAGCCTGCAGACAGGAACTGTGTTATACAGTCAAATTGTGGACAAATTGAATTTGAGGGATCATTCTACACCCATCAATGTTTATTCTCAGGGGGAAATTCACAGAGCCACCAGCCGTTGGTGCCACCCTTAGGCAAAGAATGGGGTACACGGGAGTTGGGGGAATGTAGACACAATATTAGGATCTCTTTGCTTTACAAAATTGCAGCCTGTTCTAATGTATTTAAACTCATTGAGAGAAACAGATGCAGGTTTTGCTTTTCTTTCTTCTCTACTTTATAGTTTAAATTTGTAACAAAGCACTTTGCACCATATGTATGAAGGTAGAGTAAGCGTCTGTGGCACTTGCCTGAATTTACTGTATATTTCTGTAACTGTGGAAGATTAGATCTTGTAAAAAAAGTGATTGCTCCCTGTACAAATGAGCATCCATTCAATTTTCTACCAGCTAAGTTAAACTACTCATAAGTATTTTTTCAGTTAAGTCAATACAATTTAGTAAATATAGGTAAATCATGAGCTCTTTATCAATGAAAATAAAGGGAGTTGAGGGAGATTCACAGGATTGAGGCTACAATAACTTAGGAAATATGGTGTTATAACAGTGCACGTTTACATTACGAGCCCAAGAGGTGTTTGCACTAGGTGGGGAGTTTAGAATCATATTCTGTTTAGGGTAACTCCAGAAAAATGGAGATAGGTCATATGTACAAAACCTCAATTAGCAAAAAAATTAGTAATATGCTTGACTTTAACTAGGTAGAATCATTGACTACATTTACCGAACCCCTGGCTCAAAGGTATCTTTCTGAATTGGTGCCAATATCTATATCAAACAAGAAAGAAAGAAAAAGGGAGTTTTTCCTTAAGTAGTCACCAGTTTCCCATAATGCTTCATTTTGCCAGGTAATGAGCCTGTACCTACTGCAGTAAATTCCTTACTCTTCTCTATAGATCATGCTCAATTAATCTGTGAATTGGTTTGAGAATTTAAAAAAGAAATTAGTGAACTGAATGTTAAAAAAACCCATTAAATAATTCTCTAGTTAGGAATCACCAGCTCCACAGAAGTATCTGATTATTGCATTACCAAATTCCTACATTGTTTGTGTGTATATAGATAAAAATAAAAACAAGCTTGGTGTCATTGCCAGTTTATTGACTCAAGCCTCTTTTTTAATAAAAACACAGTTGATTGAGTTTCAAGTGATTCTTTAGTTAGGAAAGATAATTAATCACCTATGGTTAATACAAATTCCCTTGACTGAAAGAAAACAACAGTTAGTGAAAAGTGCCATAAAGGACCCTATTCAACCTAAGATGTTGGGTTTTTTGTTCATGGTACTGGGGTTCAGGATATGCTAGTCAATAACCTCATGCTCCTAATATAACTTAAAGTGAAAACACTAGATCCCATCCCACATTTCATGTTTAAAAGGCACCTTCTTTCTTTCACTGAGATTCTTCATCTGCAAGTTGGGCAACCAGCCAGGAATAAAATGCAAACTTATTACAACATATCCACACTCACGTATCCACGTATCACACACCATGCTCGGTATATCCAGACTTGCACAACAAGTCTACTAAAATATATTGAAATGCGATGGTTTTTTAGTGGAGGAATTTTCAAAATGCTAAAAATAAGCCAAGGGTAACAAAGACATATAGGATCAGCTTGCTCAAATTACTGAAATTATTTTATTCTAATATTGCATTTTCACCTGTTAGTGCTCCCAAGTGCTTGCAAGAGCAGCAGAACACTTCTCCTATACCATCTATTGACCAAAGGGAAATTGCAGTACTGAAATGCAGTGAGGGTTTTGTGAGAGTCTTCCTTTTTACCAAGAGAAGGAATAGAAACTCAGAATATGTGCGTGAGGAGTAATAAACTTAAAATGTTTGCACTTATAGAAAGTTGCTAAACGAGTATTCTTCTTCTCAGTTTTGTACTCTGTGGGAAGTTAGTTGTGTCTTAACTCTCTCAGAATAAGTCCATTGTGCACAGCATTTCCTCTTCTACCACACACTCTGAAGGACTTCATCTTTATCCAAAGAAAATGTAGGGTAACAGGCCAGAGAGGTCACCTCTTGTTCCTGATTTGGACAACTGAAAGAGCAGAAGTGCATGATGTGCCTGTCCTACAGCTTATGTCTTTGAACCAGATGAACATTTTGTCTTACACTAGAATTCATAGACACCAGTGTCATGGCAAACCTCTCTTCCCTAAAGAAAATGAATGACAAAGCTCTGAGAGTAGACTGTTTAGCACCAATCCTAGGTGGATTAGGATCTGAGGATGCTATCTAAACAGGTAGCAATCTCTGCAGAAATACATGTTCATACATTAGACATGAGGTTTATTCAATGCTATCAGATCTGTAAGTCAGATCAATTGTTTGCAACTAATTAAATGGTGTAGTCAGATGTATGTAATGACATATTTTGTCAGAATTCTATTACTTGATTATACAAGATGTACATTCCATTTTTCTGTTTTCTTAGGAGATGGAACCCATTTCTAAAGTAACAGAATGCAAAATAATTCTCCTCAAACACCTGTATTATACTAAATGAAGCTCATCAACCCACCCCTTCAGTAAAAGCCAAACATAGCTTAAATAGTAGGCAAGTCTGAAGTGTTATGCTAGATTGGTTGGCCCTTAAGTGCAGTCTTCAAGGACATTTCCTACTATCACATCTTGAAATCTGTTGCATCAGAACATAGATTTTCCCTAAACAAAACAGGCATAGCAGTTACAGCACAAAGAAATATTTTTGATGGTATTAGAAAAGAATACTTTCAAATTGATAGTTTTCAAGGGAATTTTTACTTTCTTTCTTCCTTTCCATCTTATCTTTGTAGTTATATATCCAATCTGCTGCTGGAGTGTGCCAGCATTACCGATCTTAATAAGCATAACTAATATAACATGCTAAAACTCATGTTCTAAGATCTTTCATTTTCAATTTATTTGGCTGGCAGACAGACTTCATGGAGATCCACACCTAAAGAAGGTAAGCCATAATGGATTGTGCATGTATCTGTGTCCAATATAGAGTTGATTTAACAAACCACTTAAATATTCCTTTTATTTTAAGAACTAAAGTGTTGTATTGAATAAGTGCATAATAGAATGAAAAACATTGCATATTATTGCAATCAATTATCAAGACATTGAAAAGTCTTGATAACACTAGATGACAGTACAGACACACTGTCAAAATTGAGCATTATGGAAAAATGAAGGGGTAGTAAACTAGGCTCTTTCTGCCACTCCTTCTTTACTGTAGAATTGTGTGTTTTCTTTTTTCCCCTAAAAACCCTTTCTTCAGTGAAACATGAAAGATGCCCACCCACAGGGGGAGCTAATAATTCTCCAAAGAAGAAAGCAAAAGCATATATACTGATGGCTGTCAAATTAATGAAGTAAATAACTGGATAAAAGACTTGTGAGAAATTTCAGCTCAGCTTTTCCATTCACTTCTTTGAATATCATATGTTAAATAAAATTGGCAGGTTTAATATACTTACTTTATTTTGTTGACAGTAGGAAAAAAAGAAGGTAAATTTTGCATGTTACTGAGAACAGACACACACTGCCTCTCTACTTTTGTTGTGGGCCTGATATATAAATATTTATGAAGGTGATCAGCTTTGGCATATGAGAAACTTCATTAAAATCTAGTATCCTAGACAAAATCATAATTTTAAGCAGTAATGTTAAGTCTTGAAGTAACTGAACTTTTGTTTCATAAGGTTTAATATACAGTTGAAATTTATACATGACGTCCTAGATATATCACTTCATGCAAGAGTACAATTTTCATATTAATCAGAATAAAAATGAAAATGAGTAGCTGTTCTGGTTCCAGCTGGGACAGAATTAACTTTCTTCCCAGTAGCGTGGGGGGTGTGCTGTGGTTTGGGTTTGGTATGAGAGGAGCGTTGATGGCCCAGTGATGCTTTGGTTGTTGCTGGGTGGTGTTTGCACCAGGGACTTTTTGTTTCTCTTTTCGGCCTCCCAGGTCCTGCCAAGTGCAGGGAAAGCTGTGCGGGCGGAGCACAGCTGGGGCGGTTGACCCAGCTGGCCAATGGGGTATTCTATACCATGTGACGTCATGATCAGTATAAAAAACAGGGGTGGGGGGGCTGGGGGCTCACTCCCCGTTCCTGACATGCAGTCAGCGGTCGGTG
>VZTQ01008763.1:0-19729 GCA_013400755.1 Pelecanoides urinatrix | reverse complement strand
ATTTATTTTGGGTGATGGCAAGGTATTTGGAAGCTACTGAGAGAGCTGGCTTGTTATCTCTCTTTGGACTACCCTTACTATATTTAATGAATGGTAAGCCTGTTGTTAAGGTGACACAAAATTGGTTATGCTGCTTATTCAATGCACCACAGTAACATTTTTCTACATGGGGAAACATACAATTACAACAAAAATGACCATGATTAGCAACTTAAAGCAGGAAGCACAATTTGCATACAAATATATTTTCCTATGTCTGCCTGGTTTTGAAGGCCACATTTAAAAAAATACTTGCACATTCTATAACTTAAAGTACGGAGGTAATCCCCTTGATTGTGTCCATCAATATTCCTGTAGCTGCTCACTTGATTGGATGATCCTCTGGAGATCAGAATTTCCATCTGATCCCACTGAAGTCAGGAATCTGGTTGTCTGTAAGTCATTTCTCTCTTAAACTAATCAGCTGAACTTTTGCCAAGGAAACCATAAGGTTTATAGCTACAATTCCATGATCCTACAAATCTTTTTAGTAATTAGGCAGGAGTTAAGTAACTATGGTATATCAATATTTGCATGTGTTATCTATCATTTCTTTCCTACAATATTAGTTACTGTTCCAGAATATTAAATTTTGGTAGTCTTATTGAAATATATTTTTTACAGGACGGTTTTCCTTAAAAAATATTCAATCACTACTGTATGTTCAGCTCCTGCATCTCCTGCATCTCACATGAAAAATGTGTATGTATGATATGTGTATGTGTACCTATTTGTATACACATATATATTTATTTATGTTTTTGTATGTAAGCATTAAAAACAAAGCAAAACTAAAAGAAAAAAAATCCCTTAATAACCTAAAAAATGCTGAGAGATGAAAATGACTTAAATAAAATGAAACTTGCAAAAGCACAAGCAGCTGCCATCAGTGTTCTGCAATAATTCATATATTATATTGTTCTGTTTTGTTTTTTAGATAATTAGTTGGTGGCAAAGGAATAATCACGTTGCATGAAACATTGTGAATTTAATTTCACAATGAAAGCTGTACACTGTATCTACTGTGAGTTAAAAGAACAAACAAAATCTATTAAAGGGCCAGACTCAAAAGAAATTTCATGCCCACAATACAGTGTTTGATTATTTTTTCTATCACAATGTTGGTCTAAATTTTTGTAGTTTCAAAAACAGCAATGCAAAATCTTTATTTCTGTTTATTTAAATGTTAATTTTAAAGCTCTGTTTAACATTGCTTTGATGAGTGAAATGATCAGGGAATGAACTATCGTTTTGAAGGAAATGTATTTCAGTAGAACTCATGATAAAGTAATAAATACTCTTAATGCTTTCAGTGGGACTGTTCCCCTGAGTATTAAAGTTAAGTTCTTGTTTGCATTTAGGAGCGTTCATTGTTCTGAAGGAATGAATAGCATCCTGCTGATGGAAAAGAACTAGAAAGGAAAGAAAGAACTCTGTTTTATTTACAGGTAATAATGCAAAGACAAACAAAAAGCACATTCACACACAAGAGAACCACATGAGTCCTAGACTATAACAGTTCAGCTGAATTTTCACATACCTTTCTTTTCCCATTTGTGGGTTCAACAGTAACTATAGCCTTTCTATCTTGATCTATCACCAGCATTTTAAATAACACCTATCAGCAGGCAGTTCATAGTGAGCTCCACAAAGAAAGTAGTTTCAAAGTTGTGCTAAAACCCCACCAGCTTCTGAAGCACGTTTGTTTTGTTAAGTGATGATGTATGCTCAGACGATAAGCATCTCACACCCAGGAAGGCAGCTTCAACAGATAGTTGTCATGGTGTTATTTTCTATGGACGGATTGCGTGTTCAAGTTAAAATGTCATGTCTCTGTAGTTTTAAGGGAGGGCAGGGGGCACGTGTCTGACCAATATGCTGCAGCGGGGTGGAAGTCTCATCTGCCTGAAGCCTGAGATGCATGCTGTTAACTCTTCAAATGTCACTGCAGCCTCCAAGAGGCCAGTAATTCCTGTGTGTTTACTGTGCACACTCTAGAGTAGAGCCATCTCTCAGTCATCCCTGTTTGCAGAGTTTGGGTGGTTTCCTTAGGCATTTCTCATCTTGGCACATGAACACTGGCTTAGAAACTGGTCAGTTCATTTCTCTACCACGGGACTACAAGTTTATTCCATTCTTGAATAAAAAACAAGGCTAGGAAGATGTTCACAAAAGTATTTTTTATCAAGCCTGATTCCAATTCCATTCATAATCACACTTAGGCATAATTTAGTTTTACACATAAATGTAAGCTCTGTTGAAACAGAGCTGTCACCATTTGCAGGCACAAAAATCATGATGTTGGATACCAAAACCAGTACTTCTCTTCAGAGATCTTTTGCTTAAATCTGTTGACACATCCAATGTAAATCCAAGATGGTTTTCCTTTAGCTAACAGGTAGTCAGTACAGTGAAATGATCCACGAAAAACTTAGCTTAGAAAGAATAGATCATCGGATTGCGATCTTTGTTATGCAGACCTTCCTGCATAACCTGATTAGGTCTATATCAGGAAGAAAGACAATATGGTTGTGGAGGGGACAGGGAAAAAAAAGAAGCATGAACCACCGGTTTTGTTGGTTTTTTTTAAACTTTCTTGGTTTAAAAAGTCACCTTCCCAGTGACTTATAGAATCATAGAATGGTTTGAGTTGGAAGGGACCTTTAAGGATCATCTAGTCCAACCCCCCTGCTATGGGCAGGGACATCTTTCACTAGATCAGGTTGCTCAAAGCCCCATCCAATCTGACCTTGAACACTTCCAGAGATGGGGCATCCACAACTTCTCTGGGCAACCTGTTCCAGTGTCTCACCACTCTCATAATAAAAAATTTCTTCCTTAGATCTAATCTAAATCTACCCTTTCAGTTTAAAACTATTACTCCTTGTCCTATCACTACAGGCCTGATAAAAAGTTTGTCCCCATCTTTCTTATAATTCCTCTTCAAGTATTGAAAGGTTGCAATAAGGTGTCCCCAGAGCCTTCTCTTCTCCAGGCTGAATGACTCCAACTCTCTCAGCCTTTCTTCATAGGAGAGGTGTTCCACCCCCCTGATCATTTTTGTGGCCTCCTCTGGACCCGCTCCAACAGGTCCATGTCTTTCTTGTCCAGGAGACCTCATAGCTGAAATATAACAAAAATATTTAGATACTTAACAGTGCAAAGAGGTGTCTCCTTGGATTTTCCAAAGCACTAGAGCACAAATAGATTCAAATCAACAGTTGGACATCTAAGCATGTTGGAAAGTCTCACCAAAACCTGCTTGTTTTAGACACCTATACAGTTTCCATATCTGCCCTGAAACTCCAGAAACACTGAAGTCCGCAGAATCAAGCTGACTAATTCCTACCCAGAACAAGGTTGCCCTTCTCTTACAGATTAGTATTTTAACCACAGTTCCCCTTATAGTAATTCTGTATATTAAAATGCTTGGCTTACATCCCTTCTTTGGGTATGATACAGATCTTCCTATTAAAACAAAAAATTGATACATCTGACTGATTTCAGCAGGGAAGAAAGGAGTAGGTGGTCTCATTAAGAACCCTTGTTTCACAAGAAATGCATTTCTCATTGTCTTTACCCAGTGCTATAAATGACCTTTGCCATGGAATTGATGAATGTATAAATCTTTCACAATATATTTTAATGTCCTGCTGGTAGTAATCTTTATTATAAAGCAAAACAAAACAAAAGATTTGCAAACAAGAAATCTATTATTAAAAGCATAAGATCCTTGCGCTTTTATGAACAAGAACTTGAAATGTTTTTTTTTGTTCTCCATATATTATGCAGTAATAGAAACTCATGTTTTCTTTCTTTCTTTTATTTTTTTAATTTTTAATTATCCAAACAGCAGGATACCTCCTTGTCCCACATAGTGTTATATCTCCAAATGAAGATATTATACTGACTTTTCACTCAGAAGTGTCTGTCAAGCAACTCCCCCACCCCAAAATCAAATCAGAAGCTTCCACAGTCTTCAAAGAGTTCTGTCTTGAAAAGTTGCATGAGTTGCATGTGCTTGAGCATTTTATTTTATGAAATTTTTCAGCCTGCATATCTAATTTGCACCACAAACAAAGTACTGTCCTGGCTAAGGTTCATGGAGGACTCTGATTTACAACTCTGAACAAAGCTAGCAGGCTTAGGCCACCAGTGATGCCTCATCTCTTATCTACTGCAACATTCATACAAAAGTGAGAGGTCTGATTTAAGACATGGGCTTTTTTTCCATCTGACTTAATTCAAGCCTATATTTCTAATCTCCTTGGTGAGTTGATTCTTTATTCTTTTTTCTTAGTCATGCTGTGCCACAATGCCAAAAAGAAAGCCAGATTTGTTGGGTCAAAAAGACAAAGTGTGTCTAGGCAATGTAAAATCATGGATACATGAGTAGAAAGTCCTGGATTTTTATTATTGCATAAAGATCTATTTATCTAAATATTAGTGTAGTACTGTTTGCTTGCTAGCTGTGTGCTATACCTAATTCACTACACAGAACACAAGAAAAGAATTAGTACCTCAAACTGGCACCAAGCGCCCTCAGCACATGTAACACTGAAAAACCTGAATCTCAGTTCTTGAGTACACAGAACTAGCAAAAAAGGAAAGGCTGAAGATACTGAGGAGTCTGCAGTCTCTTTCCTCAGTTTCCATGGTGAGTAGCTAAGGAAAACATTGCCTGTTACAGCCAGAATCCCTGCCCTGAAAAGAGGTTAGGAGCTTAAGAAGGAGAAGACGCAATTTCCCCACCTTTTATAGAATAGTTTCACAGGCAGAATCCAGGGACTCAGGTTTAAACTCAATGATGTGATATAAAAATGGAGCTTAAGTGAGCACCTGTTGATTGGGCCAGGGTGAGCAGAAAGACGTAACAAACCCTATCTCGCCTAAGTTAGTTAGAGGTGAACTCCATCTGCTCTGTCTCAGCAATACCACTGTTCAAGTCCCTTTGTGCCAAGAGAAGTATAAATCCCATCCATCTCTCAGAGACTGTCCTAATTCCCAGGATAAACATGAACTATTTTAGCTGGGGAATGGGTAAGATAGGTGATATCTTCTCATGCCTTTGAAGTTTTGTCACCAAGGAGCAGATCGTTTATACATTATAAAATGAGAGAACAACTGTTGCTCTTTAGTTAGAATACTTACCTGGTAAGGGTTAATTTACAATTCAGAAAGCCTGAAGCTAATTAATTAATTAATTAATTTGCATAAAGTATTGTTTGCTTTTCTCTTGTATATATATATCTTGTTTTAATTTCTATGCTTTCATTTTCATCATCTTTTCTGTCTGTTCAATGATCCTTAATTGAAAAATGAGCCAAAATACTTAGAACCAGATATATACCACCTTATCTCTACCTAACCTTGCTGCATATGATACTGTTCCCACTTTTTCTGCTCTCTTTTTTATTTATGTGACTGAAGAGCTTTTTTGTTATTTGTTTTAATATACTTTGAAAGACCTAACTCAGCTTGGCTGTTGGCAATTCTTACATTATTTCTACACTTTGTGACCTCTAAGGTGTACCTTTATTTGCTAATCAATCTTTTTTTTCCCCTCAATTTCTCGTAGGCTTTATGCTTACTCTTAATGTCCTTTTCGAGGTGGCTATACATCCAAATACATTTGGAAACCTTTCCTGAAAGTTTTGTTCTCACTTGCTTGATGTGCAAGTTTCAGATAACTTTTCACTGCTGACTTAAAGAGTTTGGAAGAATCTGTCACACTGCAAGCCCCTGAACTTTTTGCTTCCATTGACTTCACTTGCTTGTTCATGTAATTTGTCAAAGTTTTCCCTTTTGAAATTGAGTAACCCAGATGAAGACCTGCTTTTGCTTATTTTCCATTTAATTCGTATTCAATCAATTTATGACTGCTGACTTCAAGGGTATTTCAATAATATTATTATTTTCAGTTAGTGCACAGGATTAGAGAAGTGTTTGGCAGGCTAGTTGAAGCAGGAGCAGTAATTCCAGCTGGGCATCTGGAAATCATTATGATGTCCCTTGTACATGTGGAGATCAACACTACTTCATATGTTTGTCAAATGTTTGTATTTGTGGAAATCATTGAAATTATTGTGCAAATACCACAAGGTCTTGGCATGTAGATGGTATCTATGTGTTTATGATACTACTGGTTGATTACAAATAGATACAGAGAGTGATGCTTTTAGGGTGATCTGGATCTTCCATTCATGATTTGCAGTTACACTGTATAGGTATGTATTCAATACAGTGAGAATAAATTTGGTTTAATGCAAAGTTACACAGGGTAAATGCGCAAGAATTCAGAGGGATTATAGTCCCTGACCCTGCACTACATTATACATATGCATGTCTCTGCCTTGTATTTTTTGTTCAGGGTTTTCTATGGTTATGTTTACATTACATGGTATGTTGTGAAGAGGGAAGGACTGTAACTTGGTGCGCTGTGATCTATTATGGTCTTCAGACTGCGTGTCCACATTGTGTCTCTACTGTCAATGAAGTCTGTGCCAGTTGCCAATCACACACGCTGCACGCATATACCTAGCTCACTTTTGGAGGACCTTGCATCCATCCACTTTGCAGTGGTGAGCTTCAGGTGGTGTTCTACTGTGTCACTTCGGCTTCAGTTGCACTGAGAAGGAAACAATTTTGCCCACACCAGCTGGGCACTAGAGTTTGTTTCCATAAGACTCCTAGTATAGATGCAAGGCAAAGTCACATGAAAATGAATCTCTCCTTTACACTAAATCACTAACGTAGACATACCCAGTGAGCTTGCCTTCCCAGTCAAATTTTTCAGTAAGGTGAGATTCATCTAGCTGCTGCTGTTTTCAGTGTACATATACACAGCTGAGACAAACATCTGAAATTCTTGTTACAGTCTGTGGAAAGAACCAAGCATTTTTAAAGGGCATCATGCATCTTGTCCTAAAAGAGATATTTAACAGAAGTCTGGTGAATTATGCTCAAAGTGCTTATATCTTCTTATTGCCTGTGGAAAGAATCTAGAATGACTGGTTCTGATGGTGATATCTACTTTGTAGACATCTGAAATTAGATGTCATGAGCCCTTCTCTTCACTTTTGACTTCTTTTTTTCATCTTACTTGTATCCTCAGTCTTCTGCCATGCTCCTGTCCACTTACATCTCTATCTCTAAGAAATATTCTAACTTAATTTAAGTAACTATTTGAACATAACACATGCCCTGAAACTTCTGCAGCTAGTCANGCTCCTGTCCACTTACATCTCTATCTCTAAGAAATATTCTAACTTAATTTAAGTAACTATTTGAACATAACACATGCCCTGAAACTTCTGCAGCTAGTCATTTTCCTAGTCACTTTTGCTGTTGTCATGTCCATTGCTATCTCAGACACCATCACCAGTTTTTCTTTCTTGTCATGCTTTTAAAAGCAGAAGAATGCCAACAAACAGAATTCCCCCTACAGAGATCCATAAAAAACAAACAAACAAACAAAACACCTAAAACAACAACAAAAAAACCCCAACCTTTGTTTTATCAGCCTTTGTTGATTCCCTTAAGTTTTACCAGCTTGATTTTCTAAGACTATTGTTCAAGTTCAGCCTATTTTTAAGCTTATGGTTCAATTGTCCATAAGCTGGTTGAGAAGTTGGTCTCACCTTGAAGTTGCAAGACTGCTGTCTCCTAACTGCATGCTGCCCCAGAGAGAGCTTTACAAGCTAAAACTCCAAAGCAGCTAGACTGCCCAGCCGCAGACAAAAAAGAACATTCACTTATCGGTAAGTTAAAAAAGATTTATTCTTTTCTCACCAAGGAACAGGTTGAAAGTTTAATGTTAAATTTGACCACAGTTTTGCTCTTCAAGAAGCCTATGCAGCATCAGGTCTGTTACTATGTCACCTTGTGTACTGTTAACTTTTTTCCTTTTTTATTTCAATAAGTCAGACCACAAGTGAACTTTTATCAGCTTTAGGATGNGGGAAGACAAAAAGTCCTTGACTAGCGTAAACATTACCTAGCAACAACCAAAACATCAGTGTGTCATCAACACCATTCCCACACTACATCCAAAACACAGCACTATACCAGTTAATAGGAAGAAAATCAACTCCATCCCAGCCGAAACCAGGACACGCAGAAATCGGCCTTTTAATGTGGAGCTTTGTTTGGGTGCTGTCTCCAAGTTCTTACTGCTTTACCTGCCCAGGGAAAGGAAGCAAAACAATTTTAATTGATCCCAAAGCAATCAAGGGATCAATCAAATGCTGACACAATAGAGAAGGTATTGTAACACTAATGGTTTAACGGGCCTCCCCTAAAGTAGTCTTATCTGTCAGAAAAGAGGCATTAGTCTAAAAAGCAGTAAATTCTCTTATCCCGACAAATGGGGGGGGAGTTTGACAAAAAATGCAGAAGTGAAATTGGAAGACTAGAACAAACAAACAAACAAACGAACAAACAAAAAAAGATAAATAATTAAACTAAAATGAATATATCAGGTTGTGTTTTTAATTTGGAGAGCTTGTCTATTCATTGACATCTTTGTGAAAATGCATGCATTAAAGGAATATGGAAAATTCCCTTGGGTGGGCCAAAATAAAATTTCTTTTTTTCAGGTCACTCTTAGCTTCATGCATCATCACGTCTTTCTTGACACAGCATGGATACTTACCACTGAATCAACAAAGAACTGAACTTTCCTTCTTTTCTGATTCCTTCCCAACCATTTTGCTCCTTTTTTGTGAATGTGTTTGTGTTTCTTTGCTTTTCACCTGACTCTGAGATCTAGTGTACTGCACGGTTATCAGCATGATGAGAGGAGACAGCCTGTCTAGCTCTGCCCACTCTTAAAAAGACTGGTAAAGAAAAGGGGCCTGACTAGATAAGCCAGATGACATCCCAGACCTGGGAAGCCAGCCAGGGTCCTAGAACAAACAAACTGTGGCCAGGCTGCCAGCCCAAAGCATCCATCCGTGACTGACCAGTTGCCTTGGATCCTGAGACCATCAACAAGCACTTTTATTTCCCCTACCTTTACCATCCCCTCTCACTGCTGTCTGGTGTGTTGAAAAAGGCAAGGGAAATTACCATCTTTCATAAATGAAAATTAAATGTGAAGACCAACTCTTTTCTCCTCACTATGAAAGAGTACTTGACAAAATAAGAGACTGTAATACCATATTTTATTTTAAATAAAGGGATCTGGCATGTTCTGAGTGCGTACGTTTTTCATATCCACTCAATTTTAGTATGAGATTTATTTTCATTCTTTGTANGTCACTTAAATACAATCTCAGTCAAGAGGCACCTTGTGGAGAGCCCAGGTAAAGATGTAGATCCATTCGTGATACTACTTGAAAGCTTGATCCAAGATGCCCTGAAGCCAATACAAGTACAGAAATTGGTTTTGGGGGGTGCTTGAAGCAGCGTGAACTCACCACGCTGAAATAAATGGGATTGAATCAGTTACAGGAATTTGAGGGGTGAGAGGAGGGACTCCTACAGGCCTGAAAAGTGTTAAGAATAATCAAAAAGGAGGTGACAGGAGGGCAGGAGCTAGGTAGCAGATGTTTGCTTGCTCTGAAGAATAAAAGTAACAATCACAAAAATCGATAGTGAGCCTTATTAAAGGTGAACCTTATGAAAGGTTCTTTCACTCTGAGGTTTTGTTTGGTTGTATTAGGCTCGGATACCCCACAGGTCAGGTGTTTGAGACCCAGCATCTCTAGAGATCCCCATCTTGTATTGCAAAGTATTCCCTCCAGAAATCTGCCACTGTTTTAAACGTACTTTCTAGTTCTGAGTTGGGGGTGAGAAGGAGAGGAGAAAGGTAAAGAAAGGGGGAAGAAAAGGGTAAGAAAAGGAAAGAGAGAGAGAAGAAAAAGAGATCAAAGATGAAAAGGAAGAAGGGAGGCAGGGAGGGAAGGAAGAGAGGAAAGGGAGGAAGGCAAGGATCTCCTTGTTCCATGGAAGTGTATGTCCCCTTATTTTCGATTTTCAGATTCATTCAATTTTCCTCTCGGACCATGTGCTCCTGAACAACGTGTACCATTTCCCTAAGGTGAAAACCTCCTCTTAGAAAGCTGCAGCGAATATTATCCCAGGGTCTCAAAAATGCCAATAAGAGAACAAATAATATTTGTTCATAATGGTCTTCAGTGCAAACCATGACTGATTAGTGTTATGTGTGACATCAACAGAGACAGTAATCAAGGTTACTTTAGCATTGATTTTTTACAGAGGTGAAGCCTCTTTGATGTATTACTCCATCAACACCTTCAGAGCCAAACTTTGCACATGAAATTAATCCCAATTAATTAGAACATTTGTAGATAGTGCTGGGCTCTTTTATGTTGCAAAATAAATATTAATTCAGTGGCATTTTTTTCAGAGATTTTTTTCATTTTGGCTAGGAAAGGAAAAAGAACCCTATTGATCAGTGCTCTGAAATATGTTAGAAAGTTTCAGCACCTGAGGTGGTCTGAGAGGCTGCTTGCCTGGAATCAGCTCAAGGCCTAATAGAGAAATTCAGGAAACTGGACCCAAATTGTATTGACTTTACTGGCACACAGAGTCATGGAAAAGGTATTGTTTCCAATGTATGAAAGGGGGTAGTTACCCTTGAGCTTTTCACAAAATGTACATAAAACAGTGCACTGTGACACTTCTCTACAGGGAAGATGTGCCCTGGAGGCACTGACACAGAGGTATCTTTGCAATTCAGAGACATATTTGTTCAGGAACTTCTTCTAGTATTAGTGATTTTTTTACCAGCCAGTGTGATGAGTACATTCCTGTGTCTTATGTTGGATTGTCTTCAATTGATCTCCTCCGGAAAGGGAAGAAGCCATGTGGAACACCACTACTCCTTCAGAAATTGACCCCAAATCCTATTTGCTTGTGTGGTACCATTTTCTTCTGATTCCCAGAGTGTTGGACACTTAATTCTGATTCCCAGAAGAACATGGTATGGGACTAGGAGGAAAGATGGACAAGGCAGAGAAGATTGCCGCTATTTGCTATTTTAGACATTTAATACTTAATGTCGTAATCATTCCCTGCTGGTGCATGCTTCTTCATACTGAATACCGTGAACTTCAATCATGAACTTCTATGAGAGTCTCAACTTACTTAGATTCCTGAACCCAGTACACTCGGTCAATATAAATCCCAGTCTTACCCCCAGATACAATCTCCCGTCTTGATTACTTAGGTGCGAAGAGGGTGCAAGAAAACTGCACAATTTTTTCAGCATGTGTTGCAGATCAGAATCATATGGCTATAGTCAGTCTCATTTTTCAGCGAGTTAAAAAATACAAAATAAAACCCAAACTAACAGTTAAAAACATTCAGCTTTAAACATCAAATAAGTTGTCAAAATCCTGCCTAGGAAAAGTAACAATAAAGACACTCTAATTTGATTAGACTTTTTGGAACCTCATCAAAGGATAAATAAATGAGTGCTTGCATTATTACGGTAATGCTTGGACGGCCATTTTTCACCAAATTTAGTCATCACATAGCATTATCCCAGGAACAATAAACCCTTTTCTACAGTCCATTATTCTCTGAAAGGAAGTATGTCAGACCGTTCTATGCTCACATCCCAGCCTATGCAATCTGAGTGGCACCGGAGAGGTGAGTCAATGAAACATTGGCCCCATCCCGGGGTGGAAATGCAGAAATGCAAAGTGGTGTAGAATAGCAGGCTGCAAGAGAAGGTAACTTCAATGAGTCTGTGCTTCCTCCTAAATCAAGGGAGGAAAATCCGCTGGGGAGTAAATTCCCAGTGACTTCAGTGAGCATAGGAGTCTGGCGGCTGAGGCCCCTGCTGCTGCATGGTGACAGCCGTGGCAGGGGCTCTGCAGGAGTGTGTCCTGCCGCAGGCACATCGTCAGCACTATTAGCATTAGCCTGAAGCAGCAGTAACTCCTGCTGGGATATCTGTCCCTGTATGCCAAGGATCATCGTGATGGTGGGGATCCTGGCTGCTCCAAACTCTAGTTCAATACCTCAATTTTATGCTTAAGGGGGTCCCGGATAAAGATGGAAGGTAGAGCAGCCTGGAAGCAACTCTAACATGCACTGATCTCCAGGAAATCAACTACATTTCTTATTGTCAGCCCAATTCCTTAATCACTAGGTTGAGACAACAGGTTTAGCTGGAGAGGAGAAGAAAGGACCTGGTCCTACTTGCTCTATACAGGCTACACGTTCCTGAACACACAATGAATCCCCCATGGAGAATTTGGGTTTGGATTCCTCTCCTTTGCCACTAAGTAGCACAAAAGGAATGGAGCTTATTGTGTAAATGATTGGAAACTACAGTGGAGTCACACTGATGTAGAATGAAAGTCAATCTGGATAGGTAGAAAGAAGATGGATAGTCTGTCTGTCCACCTGTTTGTACGGGTGACTGAATTCTTCTGGTAAAAGATTCCGAGTCTGGTTATGTGTTCATGCAATATCCAAAACAATGAGGATCTGTACATAGCAAATAAGTTACTGCTGATAATAAGGATGATGAAAGACAGAGATGGGTGGTCTGAATTTCCTTAGTATCACAGAATTTTTATGTTGTAGACCTCTTGTTAATTTACCTCTGATTCATAGTTGTGTAAACAAGAGGAGAAACACAGTCTATGCATATATATGGCATTAGTATTTTGAATGTATCCATGTCTTTGGATTTGCATGTGAATATGAAATAATTCTATGCAAGTATGGGAAGGGATTTAATTGTTTTCTCAAACAATGTATCCTTATCTTTCTGGAAGCAGTTCAGACCATCAAAGAGTTGTTGCTGATGAACTCACTAATTAGTTTCCAATACTTAACCTTGTATTTCATTTCATTATTGGTGCTCTGTTCCCTCTAGTTTTACATTTGGTATCAGAAAGTTCATTTAGAATCCAGTCAATCTTCCAACACCAGCTCTGCACTTAAAATTTTTCATTCAGTAAGGACACAATGGGAATAATGTTTGTATCTGTCAAGGAGACGCATGAAAACTTTTGAGTTGCATTGTCTAGAGAAAAAAAACCAAAAAAGAACAACAAAAAAAAAAAAACAAAAACCAGCAGGAAGGGACTCAAAAAAGAAAGAACAACAATTAAGTCACCAAGGACTGACTAGTTATTATGGTAAATTAAGTTATAGGCAGCCAACAAGTTTATAAAAGTAGAAAGCTGAAATCCTTAGATTAAGAATTTATTTAAAAATGACACCATCAAATAATTGCTTTTATTATATTTTGTTTCCTTTAATGCTTCATTGCTTGCATTATCAATTTAGAAGCTAGGAGATAAATATCTTCAGAAAGAAGAGAAGTGGCAATTCAGTGTTTAAATGTCAATTTTGCCTCTGGTGATCTGCCCATGCATGAGGTGCAGGACATCTGGGTCTCCCACTGTGTTGAGGAGGGCCTGGGGGCTTCTATCCTGCTCTGCAAAAGGGAACGGTGTTGAGGAAGTGAAAACATGTTTCATGCTGGTCAGTCCTCTGCTGTCTAGTTTGTGTAACTTGTCTTTTTGAAACCAATTCACACAAGAAATAGGGTCTAAAAGCACACAATGAGGCTAATTAATCAACAGAGCAGCTTAAGGTTTTGGTGGATTCTCATTCAGTGGAGATCTTTAAATGAAGATTAGCTGTTTTCTGTTTTGTCTACAGAAAGACGTGCTCTTGGACTTGGAACAGGATCAAAGTCAGGAAGTCCCCTAGCCAGCATTATTCCATTATAACATACCCCGCTGGCCTTACATTTGATGAATTCTTATTTTTGCAGGCCACATTAGTACATTGTAGCTCTTCACGGTTTACGGGAACTATTGTAATCAGTGACATTAAGCCTTCTTATATGAACAGTACATTCTGTACCAACAGGCTCTGTCTCTACAAGGTGGCCTGGGAACGCTTCTGGGCTCTGGGCAGGGATGTACCCCTTGACTGTGGTTTATCTCTCAGTTGGAATGAGACCTGAATTTGTACCAGTGCTTTCACTCTCTTCCTCCCCTTCTGTGCACTGATTTTCACAGAAGGAAAACAGGCAATCCATGGTGGGCCTGGCCAGCGTGGGTCTGGCCAGTTTCCCAGTCTGGATGATTCAGGAAATAAGGACCTGGAGGCATAGCACTGGTTATGCCACAGGTCATTTTAGTTCAATGTTCATCCAATTATAATATACTTATCTGTCTCAAATATGTATCTATCACCTTGTTTGGTTCTCTTTAGGCTCATCCTATATTTTCTCTTCTAGGCGACAGAAAGAGCCCCTGATTTCCCAGATCTGTCTGTGTAGGGTTTGATGCAAATATGTAAGGAATGCCACAAAAACATTAGAGTTTTCCGTGATGCCTAGACAATTGGGACAATTGGGCAGGTGAGTTGGAAGGAATAGAAGAGGGATGAGATGGTATGTGATGCAGTGTTATGATTCTGAGCAACGGCCTGAAGAAGTCATGAAGAGACTCCTACTGACTTTGGTATTGAATGAGACAGTTTAGTCAGCAGGTCTCCACTCAAAATTTTTTAATATAGAGATAGCAATACGAGATTGTTGTGACATCAAGAATCCCTGTTGGGTCCTTTCTTACACGTGAGAAAAATGTACCATCATCATGTTAATGACTCCCTAGGCAGTTCCTCTGGGGATTTTTCACAATTTACTAAAACCACTCATTGGACATGACTTCCTTTGGGACTTTATTAACTGTTGATACTTTTCTGCTTTCAGAAAATTTTGCAGTGGAATTTATTCTGTCTTTTCAACCACACAAAGTATTTCAGTTGCTTAAATTGTGTGTCTCAATATTTGTATGTTCTGAGAAAAGAGGTGTCTTGTGACTGAATTCATAACATATCAACTCACGAATGTGATAGGTTGCACGCTACATGTTTACTGCCTAGCAGGAATCATGAAAGATTCTACTACAGCCCAGATATCCTAATGTCTTGCTGGATATAGTGGAGAGGAGAAGGCATGGACTACTTTTAAGGAATAGGAATAATTTCCTGCTGGCACAGAAATGATGGCTGATTGCATCAGTGGTGCCTAGGATATTCCCTTAATCTGCTGGATTCGAAGACAAAGTCCCTTTTGATTTTCATAGTAAGTATGAAGTCACATATGTTCTGGGAGAACAAAAATATGTAGATGAAATACTAATTTTAATTTTGTTCGTTTTTACCTTGAATTTTTACATTTTTAAATGGGTCAGAATAGAAAATTCTTGATTCTATCTTCCAATTCTTAGAATTCTAGAGCTTGCCTTCACCAAGCTGGGAGGGCTGGAATATCACCTTTGTCAGTCTCAAACTCCTCAACAAGAGAAATCTTGTTAAAGCCATAAAACTTGGGGCAAGATCAGACACAGCTGTCACCGAGGATCAAAATAAAAGGCTCCAATCAGATGGAAGAATTGAAGAAATATCGTTTTGTTTTCACTTTTTTTGAGCATTCAGATTTGTTCTTTATTGGCATGAATGCAAAAGCATATTATAAACTTGGATGCTTGAAATTACACAAAGTTAATTTCAAATTGCATATTCATTTAGAATAATCTGAATTTGCAAATCATGCTGTATTAGTAACTCCCGTAGTTTACAAAAGGGAATGATATGGCAGGAGGGATGTAATTATCCAAAGCAAACAACAAAATGAACAAGCACACATTTGAAGTAAAAACAAATTAATGTGAACTCTGCAAGATCCTCATATAGGAAAACAAGTTTCACAAAAATAAAGAAATACAACTGCCAAACATTTGAAATAATAAAGAGAAAGAGGCCAAACTCAGCAAATTAGTTCTTTGGAATTAGATAAATTTAATTCTATTGTTTTATAGTTTCCCACCACATGCTGACTATAGTCATCAGCTAGGACTGTTTATTGGTGCCTAATGAACCACTGCTGTCCATGAATCACAGTTTTACTAATACTGACATAACTTAGCCATTTCTTTCCCAGTCAAAGATTTTCTATTTTACATTTTTGAGAGATACTTGTTTAACTTTAAAACTGTTCAGGGATAACAATTCAAGAGGTCTTTATTCCAGCGCTTAACTGTATTTGGAACAGATTGCCTAGGAAGGTTCTGCAGTTGCTATTATAACGAAGCAACTTCTTAGGTACTATGATTGCCTAAGTTAACCAGAAAAAAGTGTGTTATGGAGGAAGTTCCAGAGCTGCAATCATAGAGTCTCACTGCTATGTATATATATAGGCATACTCCGTTTACCTAGTTGTGCAGTATACATCATCTAGTTAGCTCTAGATTTATGAGTTCACTGTCACAGTACTCACTGGAGAAAAGGAAGAGAAACCCCTTTTGGTTTAGTTAGTATGAACGCTGGTTAGCATATTGATAAATGGTTTGTAAGAGGAGCTTAACAGTGAAAGAATTTTGGATGATACCTAAAAAATCCCCCGTCGGGAGTGTCAGACTTGAAGCTGCCTCTGAGGAACTGTAGGAAGATCTCTCAGCGCTCGCTGGATAGGCAACCCACTGGCAGATAAAATTCAGTAGTAATTAGTGCTCATGGGTAAGATCAGGCACTCGGGGTCAGCTATGTACGAGCACTTGGGCACCTCATTCCCACAAACTCCAAAGATTGTTATATCATCGAAACCTTTGAGAGTCCAGGCTGAAGTAAATTGCCCAAGGTCACACAGAAAGCCTGTGGCAAAGCGAGAGACTCAATTCCGTTTTACTGAGGCGTCCTGCAACAACTTGAAGCGTAAGGTCATCTTTTTTGTCCTTCAGCATGCTTAAGATTGGGGCCCCTTTGCAATTATTTGTAGACACCAATAAAATTCCATGACACACAGCATTAAAGAAAATCTGCTTCTATTTATCCTCACTCCAAATAAAGTAAAATATCTTCCAGAGCTTTATTCTTGCTGGCAGGGTTCTCCCAAAACCCTCTCAGCTGCACATTTCAGGCTCAGTATTTAATACTAGTGATGCAGTTGCATTTCCATAATTCAACTGTTCAATCAAGGTCCTCCACCTTTTTAAATGTGTAAGTCATAAATATGAAAAAATAAATAGCTTGTGCAATCTCTGCTGACTGAATTAAAAGTCTTAAAGAAACTTTCCATGCTATGAGGACTGTGAAGGATTTGGCAGAAACGGTGCTAACAATTAAAGCAGCCAGAGACAGATTAAATTTGCTGATGACAGCTCATTTCTGAGATGGTTACAGCAAAAGTCTGATAAAAGCTTATCTGAAATTCACAGTTTTGATGAGGCTTCTGCTTGTACCAGGAGAAAATGAAACACTTTAAATAGCATGTGATCCTAGGGAAAGGTCTGCTTGGTATTGCAGTGGGAAGCTAGACATTCCTGCTGCAGTTAAGATTGTGAAGTATTATAACCTTTTGTTTTCACAGCAGGAAAAATAAGTCTGAAGTGTGTCTTGTAAGTGAAACCAAGGGCAATTTCAATATCCATAAAAAGTTTTCAATGTTTACAAAAAAGGAAAAAAAAGAACAAAGAAAGGAGGGGGGATATATTTGAACCAACAGGAAAATAAATGCTTCTTTTTCTTTTCTTACATTTAATGGGAGAAAGAATCAGCCATCTCAGTGTATTGTGAATTCCTCGAAGCCGGACATAGCAATGTAGTGAGTGGAACAGCCCTGGTACTACTGTGTTGTGAAGTTCATCTGCACACATGAAGCGTTACAGAAGAACCAGCTGAACCCTGAAGCATGCACTCAGTCTAACTTGTATAGGTCTATGTGGTCCTTGCACCACCAGCTCTGCAGCTCTCTGTAAGACTTCGCACTGCAAAGTTTAGCAGAAAAATGAAAATGCTGTGTCTGGTCCCTTGGGCTGAGCATAAATACGAGGTTTTAATCAACTCTAGTTGTTTCTTATGCTGCTTTTCATAGGTGAAATGCTAGTACAGTGTACAGCAGAATCATTTCACAGAAAAAGCCAAAAATAGGTAGACAAATGTTATTCCAGGCAGTAATCAAGACCATGGAGACATTAAATGAAACAGCTAACTAAAAACTGATGAAGAAAAACACTTTTGCACACACAGTACAAATAGACAGTGGGATTCATAGTCATGGAACCAAGGATTTAGGCACAGTTCTTAGAGTTATTAGGTACTTACATGGCTAACATATCCTCTAGAGAGTGTTTTTAAAGGGCTGTCAGAAAAATATTAAATGTCTGTGACAGAAATTAGTAGGAAGGCTATTAAAGGGTATTATTTTAAGACAGAGCAAAGTCGAACTTAGAGACAATATGTAGAGAACACCTATGGAAAAAAAAAAATGCTTAGCTTTGTCCACAAAAGGGTTTTTTGTACCTTTCTCTTCATGGCCTGTTCTGACTCTTCCCGAGACTAATCCTGTTTCTGATCCAGGAAGGCAAAGCTTGTGCTTATTAAGTTCTGCCCAAAAGGATTTAAGAAAAAGGGGTAAGGGGCAAGAAGAAGAAGAAGAAGAAGAAAAAAAGGATAAAATAGTCTTTCTGAAATGAAATCACAAAGTTGGTTAAAGCTGTAGCGTACAGACATCACATTCTTGTACTGCATTTTATAAATTAGATTACTCACACAGGGATTTAACTAGAAACATCTTTTATTAAAATAATATAAATAAAAATATGTCCTTATGCCCTCCAGCATGTTTACGGATGCATTTATTTATTTTACAATATTCTATTTAATTAAAGATCTGCTGTTAGAGGAATAAAACTTTCTGAGATGTTTATACCTCCAAGATAAAACCGGGCAGGTTTGCAGTAGCACAACACTAAACCCACATGTCATCTGTGTAGAAGTTACCTGTTGCATGGTTGTGTTATCAGTTAAACAGGGGCTTACAAAGTCAACATTCAGCAAATTTAAATATCTCAGTGGCTGTATCTAGATGGCTTCTTCCCTGTGGAAACAGAGGGATTTTTATTTGTTGGGAACCAATTTTATTCAGTGCAACTTATCCAGAAATGCAAGAGGAAAATTCAAATGTGGATGTGAACTTTGGCTTATTTGGCCCTCCAGAGAAACCACTAGGAGGAAAATTTGAAGCAGTCAAACTTTGTCAGAGCTCCCGGCGTTCAGCTTGTTTGGCTTTGCTCTAGGACTGCCTTCGATTCATGAGTTAATTTATCCATGGCAAAGAGCTTTTCATCCCAGTGGCCATTCCCTGCTCTGCAGTTCTGCTACCTCTGCCTCAGCATTTCATGCTAGATATTTCATGCTCCAGAAGAGTTCACACACTTTTCAAACATACAAAATGTGCCACATTTTCTATGAAGTTATTTTGAATGACTGACCAGTTCTGACTTTCCTGTGGATGAGTGATGTAACATGGTGGTTAGATTTTTTTGTTATAAACAGATTTTTGTTGTAAATGCATGTAGGTTTCAGATTTTTATTTGGAGCTGGTACATTTCAGGTGATTTTGAAACCAAAATTTTTCTTTGGGACATTTTTTGGTTAAAAAAGTGTATGGAGAATACAGGGATTTAGTCTTCTGTATAACAGACTAACTTCTTACTATGTATATAGACACTATTTTAAATAATAATAAGACTATTTGTCTTATTTGTCTTATTCATACTTCTATGAATTGTAATTCAGCTTTGAAATCCTCAATAATCTGTCTTTCTGTAAAGTAATATCAAGATTACAATTCAAGTAATAGAAAAGTAGAAAATAAAATGAATATTCCCTATGTAACTCTAGT
>VZTQ01008762.1:47977-58487 GCA_013400755.1 Pelecanoides urinatrix | reverse complement strand
GATGAACATATCTCACAGTGACCTCAGGGGCAATGTCACCGTGTCCCCAGGGAAAGCCTCCGCCACCTGCAAACCACCCTCCTAAATGCTAGTGCAAACTTCTTCCCGAATGCTGGTGCAAACCTTCCCCTGCATGTTGGTGCCAACCTCTTCACCACCTGAATGCTGGTGCAAACCTCTCCCTGAATCCCCCTGAATACTGGTGCAAATCTCCCCAGCAAAAGTCCCAGAGGCCTCAAACCAAAGGACGGGGATGCTCCTGGTGGGTTTTAAGGCTGGGGCAGGAACGGGCTGTCCAGCCCACACCCCTCCCCAGACCCTGTGAGGAAGGAAATCCCAGGAGTGGAAAATTCATGCTGTAGTGGTGGTGCCCATGCAGCCCATGGGTGCGTTGCCCCAGGTCCATCACCCACTGCCAGGTGCCACGCAGTGGGCGCTCTGCTCCCTGTGGGGCAGCTCCCCAGGGGGGGTTCCCAGCCCCAGGGCTCCAGCCCAGTGTCACCCAGCCTGGGGCCAGGGGCAGCATCGCGGGGTCCTGGGAGGCAGCTCCGGCTCATACATTATGTTTTGCAGCAGGTCAGAGCATCAGCCACCCTTCACCCAGGTGGTCCTGTCATCCACAAGGAGCCCAGAGCATCTCGCACTGCCTGCCCTGCCCAACTCAGGGTGTCCCTGCTGTCCCATGAGGACCCCAGGTGTCCAGGGGTGGGGGGGGATCGGGGCCCCTCTCTGCGGGGAGGCTGCACCCTCTGCTGGGGTGCACAGCCATTGCACAGGGCTGTCAAGTCACCCCAAAAACCTCTGCTTGCAGGGAAGACGGGTGCTTGGTTTTGCACCCCAGGGTGCAGGATAGCACTCTCCTCCAAGCCTGGGCACCTCTGCGTGTCCCTGGGACTCCCCTGGGCTTGGCCAGGTGCCATCAGGTCTGGTGCGCCCCAGACAGGAGGTGACTGCAGTGTACCCCACACCAGAGCCAGCTACCCCTTGGAGATGTGTGCTGTGAGCTGTGCTGACACGGGGGGGGGAGGCAGAGGTGACCCAGAGGGCTCAGACAGTGTCACCACGAGCCATGGCACCCGGCCATTGCTGGGGCAAGACGTCAGAGCCTCATCCCATCACTGCCACAGGGCTGGTCAGGGGCAACCAGCAGGAAAAGGGGGTTCTCTGGGCAGTGTGTGACAGTGACAGTAACAGCCACAACTCCCGGAGGCACTGCCACCCTGGTGGCCCTAACAGGCCAGAGCAGGAGTGACCATGCAGAGCAGGGACAAGTGTCCCTGTTTAGCAACATCCTCTCAGAGGCAAGCAGGGCGAGGAGGGAGTGAAGCCGAGGGGATTTAGGGCGCAGAGCTGGGGCGAGGAGGTTGGGCCACGCAGGAGTGACCCCCATCCCAAGTTAGGAACCCTAGAGGAACCAGGGCCCTCCAGGGAGACCTCTGGGAGGACTGGAAGGGAGAGGGGGCTGGGGAGGGGGACAAAGGGCCGTAAGAAGCCCCCCCCAGCAGAGAGGTGGCCACAGGGTGTCATCCCTGCACCATGCCAGGAGCAGGCAATGCCACTTTCAGACCTGTACACTTGCACAGCCATCCCTGGTTGCTGCGCCAGGGCTGGGGGCACAGGCCAGCATGGCCAGCGTGAGATGAGAGCATCCTACAAGTCTGTCCCAGTGGAGCAAACAGGCTGGCATCACTGTGCCAGCCATGCCTCCATCCTCATGCAGCCTGTCCCTGAGCCCAGCCACCAGTCTCACAGCCATCAGAGCACGCAGGGAGGAGGGATGCAGGGACTTGCTTCAATCACCAGACAACATTTTGTAGGGTGGTTTGTGGCCCCCTTCTCCTCCTGTCCCAAACTTGGCTCTGACCCCAATCTCTGCCCCATAGCACCCTCCTCCTCCATGGTTATCTGCCCACAGCAGGTGAGTGATGAGTATATTGGGTTTGCATGGCAAGGTTTTGGTAGCAGGGGGGCTACAGGGGTGGCTTCTGTGAGAAGCTGCTAGAAGCTTTCCCCATGTCCAATAGAGCCAGTGCCAGCCAGCTCCAAGACGGACCCGCCGCTGGCCAAGGCCAAGCCAATTGGCGATGGTGGCAGCACCTCTGTGATAACATATTTAAGAAGGGGGAAAAAAACTGCGCAACTGCAGCTGGAAGAGAGAGGAGTGAGAATATGTGAGAGAAACAATCCTGCAGACACCAAGGTCAGTGAAGAAGGAGAGGAGGAGGTGCTCCAGGCGCCAGAGAAGAGATTCCCCTGCAGCCTGTGGTGAAGACCATGGTGAGGCAGGCTGTCCCCCTGCAGCCCATGGAGGTTAACGCTGGAGCAGTTCATGAAGAACTGCAGCCCGTGGGAAGGACCCAAGATGGAGAAGTTCATGCAAGATTGTCTCCCGTGGGTGGGACCCCACATTGGAGCAGGGGAAGAGTGTGAGGAGGAAGGAGCGGCAGAGACGTGTGATGAATTGACCACAACCCCCATTCCCCATCCCCCTGCACCACTCAGGGGAAGGAGGTAGAAAAATTGGGAGTGAAGTTGAGCCTGGGAAGAAGGGAGGGGTGGGGGGGAAGGTGTTTTAAGATTTGGTTTTATTTCTCATTATCCTACTCTGATTTTGATTGGTAATAAATTAAATTACTATCATGGGCAAAACAGACTCGACTTCAGGAAATTAATTGGTGAGCGATCTCTCCCTGTCCTTATCTCGACCCACAAGCCTTTTATTATATTTTCTCTCCCCTGTCCTGCTGAGGAGGGGAGTGATACAGCAGCTTGGTGAGCACCTGGCATCCAGCCAGGGTCAGTCCACACACCCCACATCAGGAGCTGGGACTCAACCCAGGCAGCCCCAGGCTCCTGCAATCTGGGGTGGGCTCCATCCTCTGCAGCAGCCAGGAGTCAGGAGACACTGGACCTCGGAGAAGAGGGAGAAGCTCAGGGCTCCCTCAGGCCCAGCACCCCTTCCTCACAAGACGCACAGGGAGCTGGAGCCCCATCCTCTCTGTGTCCCCTGGCAGAAGCCCTGGGCACCCCCTCCTCAGGCAGCGCCACTGCATGGAACCACTGCACCCCCCAAGCAGCTACGGGGTCCATCCACACCAAGCACCACTGCAGGGCCAGGAAGAATGCTCAGGCAATGGAAATGCAGCCAGGCACCAGGCGTGGTGACAGGGGTAGGGACAACAATGTCCACCAGTGCCCACTGGGACCAGCCACATGCTGCTTGGGTCCACAGGGAAGCCTAGAGGGAGCTGTACAGGACCTGAGTGGGGAAATGGGATCCTCTTCCCAGCATCTCCCCTAGCACAGTGCCAGGAGCAGCAGGACGAGCTGCCTCAACGGGACACAACCCTGCAGGCACCCCAGCATGGAGGTGGTGTACTCCTCTCCCAAGAAGATGCATGTGGCCTGGGCTGTCCTCGGGAGCCCACGCAGGGGGCTGTAAACAGCTTTCTGCCAGCAGCTGTGCCACTGGATCCCACCACTCCCACATTGCTGGCTCGGTGGCCCTGACATGGCACGGGGCTGCCAGACACCACCTCCTGTTCCCAGCACACTTACTCCCACTTTCCTCCCCACAGCACAGCTGTGTGCAGGGACACGAGGTGCCTGCATGGTGCAAGGGGTGCAGGGGCAGCCCCAGGACAAGGAGGGGCACAGCACGATGCCAGGCACAGCAAGCATCTTGCTCCCTGCAGCAGCTTTGCTGCGAGTCATCCTGGCAACCCACACAGCACCCAGGCAGCACCTGGGTCCTCTCCTGCGTCAGTGCAAGGCCATGCAGGAGTAATGCATTAACACCAGAAGTCCTGAGTGCCTCCCTCCACACCTCCCTGTGCCTATTGCCCTGGCCTTGCAGTGGGACTGGGAGGTGGCACAGGGGACGGTGACGGTGGCCCCAGCCCTGGGCTCCCTGGGGCTCCTGTGCACCATGACTCACTGTTGCCCCTCTCCGCAACCACCTGCGCCTTGCTGGCCCAGGGCTGGCATGATAGGGACCGCTGGCTACCAAATAAGGTGGGGAGGGAAATGGTTTGGGGTATGGTGAAAGGCAGGTCCTACCTTCCCATTTTGGCTGTGTGGATCCAAGCCCCATGGCTGGTATCGGAGCAGATGCTGATGGTCCCTCCAGGTAGCATGGGCGGGTGGCTGTCCGGTGCCATATGTGTGCTGCATGCCCCAGCATCCCTTCTCCATCTGGGATGCACCCCTGGACCTGAAAGCCAGCACACACGGTCCCCTCTGCCCCCCAAGCCCCCCATGTCAAGGCACACAATGGGGACACCGGTAACCAGGCATCAGTCCAGGGCTAATCTGTGAGCCCCACAGGGCCAAAGCATACCCTGGCTGGCCAGGGAAGGAGGAAGGCAGGCAGGGTACCTGGAAAGCAGGGATTTGGATTGAAGCCACCCCAGAAAGCCAGCACCTCGCTTGGCACGGACAGAGGCACCCAGCCCGCAGCCAGACGCGGACACAGAGGCCTGTCTGGGTCATCTGCCAACCCACACAGCATCAATTGGGCCACTCACTGCCTGGGGCTGGGAGTTAGGGGCTCTGGCAGAGATGATGGGGGTAATAAAGGGGGAGGTACCTCACGTTCAGTGCAGGGCANCCCCCAGGTCCTTTTCCTCTGGGCAGCTTTCCAGCCACTCTTCCCCAAGCCTGTAGCGTTGCCTGGGGTTGTTGTGGCCGAAGTGCAGGACCCGGCACTTGGCCTTGTTGAACCTCATGCAGTTGGCCTCGGCCCATCAATCCAGCCTGTCCAGGTCCCTCTGCAGAGCCTTCCTACCCTTGAGCAGATCAACACTCCCGCCCAGCTTGGTGTCATCTGCAAACTTCCTGAGGGAGCACTCGATCCCCTCATCCAGATCATTGATAAACATGATCCGGGGGCTGGAGTGACTGATCTGCAAGGAGCCACATGCAACTATATCTGTCTTGCTCAGCTGAGCTATGACTAAGGGAAGGACAGGAGAGCAGTCTACAAACTGCCAGGCAGAGGAGGAATTATTTAGGCTGGAATGCAGGGGCTGGAAGAAGATGGGTGCAGGGAAGGTGGAGGCTGGGTGGGATGCTCTGGCAGCACTCCCCCTCTCTGGTGGAGGGACACCAGGTACCGGGCTGGGGAGAAACGGCACAAGAGCTGGGGGACTGGGACCTGCCAGCTCACTTTTAGGGAGAAAATACTTCCAGCCAAGGGGGTGTCCTGCCCTGGCCCTAACCCCACAGCCAGACGCTGGCTCAGAGACCTGCCCTTAGCACTGCAGGACAGACAGCATCTCCCATACATGGAAAACCATCTGGCAGCTGCCTGCACAGGGCAGACCCCCAGGCATGCACAGCCCCATCCCTGCCCTGCCACAACACACAGGCAGCACACAGCTGGGTATGTGCAGGAGCTATTTCTGCTCATCTTGGGGCCATGCCACTCCCACACTGGGGCCAGCCCCATGCCTGCAGATGGGCTGCATCGTGCTGCTCCAGGCCAGTGGTGGGGCCAGCTGCTGGCCTTGCAAGAATTCACCTTGGTGCCCATGAGGTGAATTTTTAACAGCAGGGAGAGGAAGGTGGAAAAATGACCCCACCATGCAGGATCTCTTCTGAGCCCCAGCTCAGCAGTGCTCTCACGTAAGCACCCAGTGCACAACAAAAATCAAAGGCAGGAGGAGATGCCGAGACCCAGCGGCTTAGCATCCTCTGGGGCCAATCCCTTCTCCCAGGAAGGAAGGGAACCTCACCACATGAGCTGTTCCCACAGCCAACAGGTACCAAACCTAACTCCCTGGGTCACCTCATGCTTTAGGGGCTTATGGCAGGATGGAGAAGAGCAAGTCAAGCACACGGAGCCATGACTCCTATGATACTTCAGCTGGGCCACCCTGCCTCATTGACCTGCAGGTTGCAACTCTTCTCCCCACTCCACAAAGATTTTTGCAGCATAACTAGGGCACAAACATCCCAACCCAGCTGGTACATGAAGTCATGAGAGCCTGCAGCCTGCTCTGCACATGGGAAGCAGAGCCAAGGAACCTGCGTGCCCTCTGGACCTTCCAGTCCAGGAGGATGTTTGCAAGGAGAGCATAATTTGTAACCCAGAAAGCCCCCAAAACTTGCGGCCAGGAGTGCCTCAAGGGTCTCTGGCTCACTTTAACGGTACAGAATTGAAATGTGTTACAGTCAGGGAGTGGGGATGAGGCTGGGCATGAGCCCCATCAGTCAAACATTTATAGGCTATGAGAGCAGGACCACAGTCCAGGATGGTGCAGGAAAGGAAATTAGGGAAGGGGATATAACCCAGCACCCACCACTGTGATTTCATGCTCATGTGTTCAACAGGGCTTGTCAAATAATCCTGGCTTCTTTATTCGATGACTTTATAAATCTGGCTGCTAAAATACCACCACAGACATACCAAGCTGCTGTCAGGTCATCCCTCCAGCACCCTGAGCAATGCCAGGGGAGCGCCACAAGGCTAGTGACCCACCAGGACCCAGCCCTGGGGACCACCCCTCATCACACCAGCTCCCACAGGCAATGACACCTCTGTCACTGCCTGGTCCCCTCTGAGCTGGCCTGGGCAGCACACTATGCCTGGCAGGTCCTTGGGCTGGCAGCGAGGTGGGATTCAGAGGCCACAGCATCACCCCAGCTTCATCTCCCACCTTCTCATTCTCAAAGCAACCTGACATCCTCTTCTGAAACCCTCAGCATGGCAACAACTGTACTGGCACAGCAATGGCTGTACTGGCATGGCAACATGGCTACTGGAGGAGAGACAAAAAAGTCAGGCAGATTCCCCCTCGCCCTGGCCATTCCTCTGCTTTCTGGAGCAGCAAAGCCACCTCATCTCCCCTGGGTACCTCCAACTGGCTGGGCACGACAGGCCCCGCCAGCCTTGTCTCCTCCTCTCCCCATCGCCCAGCATTGCATGAGATGAGTTGGTGGGTCTCACAGGTCCTGGCATCCAGGGAGCCACACTGGAACATGTATGTCCCTTGCAGGTCCCCCACATGGGGAGACCCATACCCTCCCTTACCACTCCCAGAGTGAACACCTTGTTTGAGGGGCATAAATTTGGGAGACAGGAAAATGGTCCCTCTGGTTTTTGGCTGCCAAATGCTTTTCTCCCCTGCAGCCAGTCCCTCCGTCTGCCAGAGCAGGCCTCCCTGTGGCAGGGAGGAAAGGCGCTGGCATCCCTGGGCAGAGGGAGAAATTAGGGCTGCCCTCCTCACCCCATTTGGCCAGGAGGATGTCACCCTAACAGTGGGCAGGGAGAGCAGCCAGAGCATCCCCCTCTGCTGGGGAAGGAGTTCTGGTGGGGGCATCAGAAGTTACACAACACTGCACCAAACAGACAAGGCTGTGAGCGCAGCAGGGGCACGCACAAGCCCCCGGAGTGAATTCCCTGACATGGCAAACATCTCCCAAAGCTCCCTTGACACGCACCTGCACACGCAGGCAGGAGCCCACATGCCGGTGCATGCCTGCCTCTAAAGGAAAAGCCTCACCAGAGCCAGTGATGAATTAGTGAATTGCCTCATTCATTCACCTTCTCTGGAAGCTCTGCCTGTACATATGTGCAGGAAGGCATGTGCAGCAGACATGTGTGCCCACCCCTACATCCTCCAGGAATCCACCCCCAGCCACCTTCACCACCTGCTCAGAAATGCAGTCTGCACCCACACATGTCCCTCCATGGGAGCCCCACGCTCTGCAGGTGGGGAACCCTGGGTGGAGCCAGTTTTGCATGCAACCTACTTCATGGCATGGTGAGGTGACCCCATACTTGCACCCACACTCCCTGGGGGAGGAAAGCCCCCCTGCCACTTTTTGGTCCCAAATCCAGATTCCCATGCAGGAGATGCCCCCTTAGCATGCACATAAGCACTCCCAGACATGTTTGCCCCCACAGCTTAGAGGGGACACTTCTACAGGGGATGCTGCTGTAGCAAAAACCCCCTCACCATGGCCAGTCAGATCCCTCCATCCCAAAAAGCTTGAGCAGGACCTGGCAGGGGCCATGCAGGGCACAGCACATGCAATGTGTGAATGCCCAGTACCACATCCATGCAAGATGTGCATGGACAGAAACCTCCATTTCTAAGCTGGAAGGTCTGGCCTGGGGTTGTCACCTGGCAAACACTCCCCCAGGATGCACAGGCTTGCAGCACACACCTGCATGCAACCCCAAGCAGATGCAACATGTGCCCACACATGTGTGCACACACCTGGCACACTCCACAGTACACAGCTCTGCAGACCCCATTTGGGGGTTCAGTGCACACAGGGCATGCACAGCCATGGCCAGGCAGCAGCAGGGCAGAGCAATGCCTGCAGCCTGCCTGGTCATTCCCTGGCATGACCCTGCTCTGCCAGCGCATCCTTTACATAACTCCAGCCGAGCGTGAGACAAGCCACGGCACCAAGCAGGGAGATGGAGTAGATTTAGCTAATTTCTTTTCCTAGAATAACTTCTTTAAGGCCTGTGAGGTGCCCAAAAAAACATCCTATCTCCACCTCCCACCCAGCAGCACCAAGCTGCAGTGCAGTGACAGCAGCCAGCATGGCGAGTGCAGCATTGTGCCCCAGCCAGGGCCCCTTTCCCAACCTGGCAGACAGGTCATAGATCCTGGCATCCAGGATGGTCAGCAGCTGCAGCTCCGGTCACAGGTATCATGACACATCCCCAGTCCTATTCTCCCTCCCCCTGTACCAATAGGAAACATTGATGTACCTGCAGGCACCTCAGGACCTGCAGGATGGCCACCCAGCTCAGTTCCCCCCTCTAATCGCTGCCGCTGATGTCTACGTTGAACAAGGAGTATTTCTTGCAGCTAGGACTGCAACTCAGAGCAGCATCAGTGCTGGCATTGGTGTGACCTAGGGACACAGGCACCAGACGACACGCCTCAAGGAAGCAAAAGCATCAGTGCCCACAGCCCAGAGCCTGCACCCTGTCCCCACCCGTCCCCTCACTGGCTGCTCTTCCCATTTGACTTTGAATATTCTTATTTTTCTTCAACCTTATCTGGAATTTGAGACCAGACACACAGGCTTGTATGTGCCCAGATCACTTTTCCTCCTTCACAAATACTGGTCGTTCAATACCGCTCCAGCCTGAGCAATGCTTTAAAGATGGTGGTTTGCCAAAGAGGAGCCCTGCCACTGTCGCAGCATGCAGCAGCTCAGCCCCTCTCCCCAAGCCCGGTACATTGAATGCTGAGTTTTTGTTCCTCTCCAGCAGCAGCCATTTCTCCCTCCCACTCCCCACCCTCCTTCAGGCTGTACATTCTGTGCCACTGCCCTTAATGAACACTGAAGCAAAGGGGTAAATTAGTTTGGGGCTGTATTTTCTTAAGCATTAATTCTTCCAGCCCTTTCTCATGCAGAAATGCTGCTGCTCTCCTCATTTACTCCCTAAATACATGGTGCTGTAACTTTCCCCTCTTTGCTCGCTCTCTTCCAACAAATTGGAGGGTGGCATTTGCCAAGTCTCTCTTTCACCTTAACCCACTGCCATCCCCAACCAGGCTCGGACATATTTGCTTTACAATGGTCCAGCCAGAGACAACCAAGACAACCACAAACAGTTTTATCTTGGTGCCTTGCAGCAGCTCTGGGCACCACATGCCAGGCTGAACCCTCTCTGCCCAGCACCATGGGCAACAGGACATGGCTTTGGGAATTAGAACCCCAGTGCTCCAGATGTAGCCCCACAGCTGAACAGCTGTGCATTGCCTCCATACACCTTCACATCCCCAGCATATCCTAACCCTGATGAGCACCTGATGAGCAATTAGCCCCTCCAGAGCCCCACAGGGCTGCTGGAAAGCATTGGTGGGTGCTGGGGAATAGCCAAACCCCTGCCCTGTCCATTGGTCTGGGTTGAGAGGAGAGCTTGGGGCTTGCTCTGAGGTGTCCTCTCAAGTCAGTGTTAGAGGGGGCTGTGGCAAACACAGATTTGAGCCCAAGTGCTGCCACCAAACCTGTGCGATGCAGGTAGAATCATAGAATCACAGAATCAAAGGTTGGAAAAGACCTCTAAGATCATCGAGTCCAACCGTCAACCCAACATCCCCATGCCCACTAAACCACGTCCCTAAGCACCTCATCTACATGTCTTTTAAATACCTCCAGGGATGGTGACTCCACCACTTCCCTGGGCAGCCTGTTCCAAGGCCTGACCACTCTTTCAATAAAGAATTTTTTCCTAATATCCAATCTAAACCTCCCTTGGAGCTACTTGAGGCCATTTCCTCTCGTCCTATCGTTGGTTACTTGGGAGAAGAGACCAACCCCCACCTCGCTACAACCTCCTTCCAGGTAGTTGTAGAGCGCGATGAGGTCTCCCCTCAGCCTCCTCTTCTCCAGGCTAAACAGTCCCAGTTCCCTCAGCCGCCTCTCATAAGACTTGTACTCCAGGCCCTTCACCAGCTTCATTGCCCTTCTCTGGAAAACACTCCAGCACCTCAATGTCCTTCTTGTAGTGAGGGGCCCAAAACTGAACACAGTA
>VZTQ01008762.1:32640-47762 GCA_013400755.1 Pelecanoides urinatrix | reverse complement strand
CACATTGGCAAGCCTCCAGTCGTCCGGGACCTCCCCCGTTAACCAGGACTGCTGATAAATGATGTAGAGTGGCTTGGCAAGCTCCTCCGCCAGCTTCCTCAGTACCCTCGGGTGGATCCCATCCGGCCCCATAGACTTGTGAGGGTCCAGGTGGCGTAGCAGGTTAACATCTTCCTCATGGATTATGGGGGCTTTATCCTGCTCGCCATCCCTGTCTTCCAGCTCAGGGGGCTGAGTACCCTGAGGATAACTGCTCTGACTATTAAAGACTGAGGCAAAGAAGGTGTTGAGTACCTCAGCCTTATCCTCGTCCTCGGTAGCAACGTTCCCCCCCCATCCTATAAAGGATGGACATTCTCCTTGGTTCTTCTTTTGTCATTAATATACTTGTAAAAGCATTTTTTGTGATGAGTAGGAGCCCCATTTCATCCTGAGGAGGCATGGGAGGAGCAGGACAGCAGGTCAGTAGATGCCTTCGAGGTCACCTGGACAAGACCAATCTCCTTTCCCCAAGGAGTAGGGCAATGCATCCAGCAAAAACCCATGCACAGAACAGCCACCACAGACATCTCTACCAGGCAGAACCAGAGGAATGTGCCCAGATACCATGGCAATGGGCACCCAGGGAGACCAGATTAAACAGGAAGCTCCAAGGACACCATGGTGTGACAGATGCACTCCTGTTTGAACTAACTGAACTTTGGTCCAGGCAGATGCTCAGCAAGTAGGCCTAACCAAAGTTAATCCTATTGTGTGAGGCTATCAGTGAGAACCCATCACCAAAACCACAAAACCAGTTTGGCTGGAGACTGGGCTGATAAGCAGCCAAAACTACACAAACACAGCAGAAAATCTGACTACAAATCAACCACTTTATAAATATCTGCAGCCATCAGGACCCATTGAGCTCTCCCTCCATAGCAGCTGGCTGCGCAGTGACCTCCCCTTGAGTAGGGATGCCTTTCAAGGTTACCCCTCGAGGCTGAGAGATCCCTTACCTGACACCAGACATCGATGGGTTGGTAAGTGACTTTTTTTTGCATGCATGTAACATTCAAGTTACCTATAGCAAGCTTACACAATAATCTTTGTATCCCATACTAACTTTAAGTGTAGTAAATAGATTATTGACCGCAAATCCATTGTACTTAAATATTTTACATACCTAAATTTACTGATTATAACTCAATAAACTACCAGATCAGATCTGAGTGATCTCTGACTTCTCCTGCAACACATGGAAACTCCAAGGACTGTNAGGGCAATGCATCCAGCAAAAACCCATGCACAGAACAGCCACCACAGACATCTCTACCAGGCAGAACCAGAGGAATGTGCCCAGATACCATGGCAATGGGCACCCAGGGAGACCAGATTAAACAGGAAGCTCCAAGGACACCATGGTGTGACAGATGCACTCCTGTTTGAACTAACTGAACTTTGGTCCAGGCAGATGCTCAGCAAGTAGGCCTAACCAAAGTTAATCCTATTGTGTGAGGCTATCAGTGAGAACCCATCACCAAAACCACAAAACCAGTTTGGCTGGAGACTGGGCTGATAAGCAGCCAAAACTACACAAACACAGCAGAAAATCTGACTACAAATCAACCACTTTATAAATATCTGCAGCCATCAGGACCCATTGAGCTCTCCCTCCATAGCAGCTGGCTGCGCAGTGACCTCCCCTTGAGTAGGGATGCCTTTCAAGGTTACCCCTCGAGGCTGAGAGATCCCTTACCTGACACCAGACATCGATGGGTTGGTAAGTGACTTTTTTTTGCATGCATGTAACATTCAAGTTACCTATAGCAAGCTTACACAATAATCTTTGTATCCCATACTAACTTTAAGTGTAGTAAATAGATTATTGACCGCAAATCCATTGTACTTAAATATTTTACATACCTAAATTTACTGATTATAACTCAATAAACTACCAGATCAGATCTGAGTGATCTCTGACTTCTCCTGCAACACATGGAAACTCCAAGGACTGTCCTCTGGGCCAGAGACACATGAGAAAGCTGCTTGACTTGCACATGGTGACCCATAACACACTGCTCTGAGAACCACTGGCCACTTGAGACACCCCCCACCATCATGCCCCATCTCCCCACACTCTGCCTCTGAGCAAGAAACAGGCACAGAGGAAAAGCATCCTTGCTCCAGCCTCCAGCTGGGGCACCAGATGCTCAGCTGGTCCCTGCCAGCATCCCCTCCCAGTTCAGCCTCAACACTGGCTGGTGTCTCAGGCTCCTGATGAAAAGCTCCAGCCAGGCCTGTTCCCTGCCAGCCAGGTTTTCATGCTGACAGCAGCCAGCAGTGACTTGGAGATCCACAGTGCTAGTCCTGTGGTGGCTCAGTGCTATACAGCAGGGCCAAGGGCTGGCAAGCACAAAGTCCCACAAGAATGAGCTGAGACAGCCAGGGCCAGGCAGCCCCAAACATCTCTGCTGCTCAAACCCAGCTCCACAGGCTGCAGAGGGCAGGGGATGCCCTTCAGAAACACAGGTCAGCAAGTCACAGTTCTGCCAGCCACTGGCTCCTCTTTGCATGCTCTCTTGGCCAAGCCCTAAGCATTGCCCCAGCTCACAAAGACAAGACTGGGGCATCTCAGCATCCTCCAGCACTCCAGAGGGGATGCTTGGAAGTCTCCCTCCCTTCTCTTCTCCTGTACAGGGGATCTTTATGGCTTTACCCACCCACCATCCATGATCCCTCTGGACCAAGGAGATGGGATGCTCAGGAAGCAGCAAAATTGGAGGGATTAGTAGTTATGGGCTATGGGTAGAGAGAGAAGCAACCTGGCACTGCTGCAGCACCAGTGGAGTCTTCTGTCCCCAGCATAAGATTGCCTGCATCCCTCTGAGCACCACCTGCCATCAGGCCAGGGCAGTCACAGGGAAGGTGGTTTGGGATGCAATGAAGAAAGGCAAGATCAGAATAAAGGCAAGCCAACCTGTTCTTTCAGAAAACTCTCCTTGCCATACAACCCCCAGGTCTTTTTTTTTAAGAGGTCACAGATTTAGTAGCATCACAGAGATATTAAGCTTCCTACAGCAGTCAACTGGGTAGCACTTTGTGTCCTGATGAACCCATCGGGTCTTGCCATCATCAGCTCATTTAGCAAATTAAGGATTAGATGCCAGGTAGATCTGCAAGAGGAAAAGCATCAAATAGACACACTCCCAATAAATGCAGCAGGGTTTGTCTCCAGCCCAGACACTATCCACCTCCAGCTGTAACCCTCAGGGCCAGCATCCCTGTGGGGAACACCCATGGATGTCCCCTGCCCTGAAAAGCAGGGACTCAGGATGTGTTTCAAGGCCAAAATCCCTCAAGTGACAGGGTGGCTGGAGAGACTAGAAGAACTCAGCGCGCTTGGCATGCAAATGCAAACTAGAAATAACTTGGTTAAAATGTAACTCGGAGAGCGCCATCCCTAGGAGAAACTATCAAGCACTACAGGACTCCTTTGCTGAGGAAAGCAGAGCAAAGGCTGGAAGCTGAAACAGAGCCGAGCCAAGCCAAACTTCAGCGCATGTCCTCCACGTGCAGATGGGTCCCCAGGGGCAACCAATGCTATTCAAGCTCCCCAGCACAGCTAGCCTCCCTTCCAGGGGGGCACATGAGGTCACAGATGGGTAGCAAGGAAGATGCCAGGGCCACAGAGATGCTGCTGGCTCTCAGCTACTATCACCCTGTCTCACTGGGGAGCATCTCAACCATAGTCCAGCCACTCCAGATTCAAGTCCCATGCCTGCTGCTTGATTCCCGTGGCAATCTGGGACAACTCACTGCACTCCAGCATCTGCAAGCCAGAATGGGGACACCACCTCTCCTCTTTCACCTGCTCAGACAGGGGGTTTGCAGAGACTGCTCCCATGAGAGGCTTTCCCAGCCTTGCTCCGCCCCCAAAAAGCACTGCCACATCCCCCACAGTGCCCATTCCTTCCCACTCATTCTTGCCCTCAGCTTTTGGCTACTCCAGCAGAGTCTGAGCACAGGTGGGGGCAGGAGGGGACTGGAGGCCCAAGTCCTCCCACACACCACTGCCATGCAGAGCTGCTTGCATCTCCCCCACACACCTGATGTGGGCAGCAGAAGAGCCCCGGCATGCTCATCCAAGGAGGTATGCAAAGGTCAGCCCAGGAGGAAGTCTCCAGCAAGAGCCACATGCCAGCACCAGCTGGGAACCACTTGAGAATAGACACAGGAAGGAAAAAAAAAAAGAAAAAATATAACCCAGCTGGCAGCACAGACACTGCCAGGAGAGGAAGCAGCAGGTTGAGACAAGGACACAGCTCATTATGCCACCCCCACAGGTGCAGAGCACCAAGCAGAGCAGCCAGCTCAGCTACTGCCAAAAGCATACTAGCAGGGGGAGGCAGCAGCCAGCATCCTCAGCCCCAACAGGGGAGAAAAAAAAAAAAATCAAACACCATCATTAGTGCTAATAGCAGCTTCCATCCCCTTCCTTCCACATGCCCTCAGGAGGCCAGGCAGGCTCTGGTGAGACACACAGCACCACAAGGACATGGGAAATGCTGCTGGAACAAGCTCTTCCAGCATTGTCACTGTCCTTGGAGGTTTTCAAGGCCAGCCTGAATAGAGCCCGGAGCAGCCTGCTCTGACCTCATGGCTGACCCTGCTTTGAGCATGAGGACTAGAGACCTCCTAGGGACCCTTCCCATCTGGATTATCCCATGCTCAGAGCTGGGCAGGCCTAAGCCCACCATATGCTGGGGCTACCAACAAAGTCAGGATAACTGGGAGCTGGTGAGAGCTACTCTGGTTCAGTGGTTTCCTCAGGGGACACACCAGGGGCTGGATGAGCCCTGAGGAACAAGGTCCCCACACCCTCAGGACAGGGCTTGCCTGCACAGACAGCAGGAACTAAAACCCAGACCTGACCTGGAAGACAACCCCCATCAGTATCTCCTCAGAGATGCATCAACTCAGACCACAGTCAGGACAGCAGCAGGCAGGGAGTAGGGCATTAATCCAACAGAAAACCCTGGGCATGGATTATTTTTTTCTTGCAGCCCTTTCCTCATCCTGCAGCTCAGAGTGCTGGAAAAGGCAGGCAGCATCTCCAAGGATGAGAAAGGAGAGACAGCACCAAATGCGTGGGCGCTGCTCTTATCATGGAGAACAGAGTACAAACCCTGCTGCTGCCAAGTCCAGTGTCCTCAGATGCATCTCCTGAGCTCACCCAGCCACAGTTGCCAGAGACTTCCCCATGCCACATTGAGTGGAAGAGTCTGAGCAGGATGGGGGGGGGAGCACTGCAACAAGGAGCCAGTGCTCTCCTGCACACAGGATCACACCCTCACTCCTGCCCCATCTGCTCAGCCATGGGGAGATCCAGCTTGGAGGTGGTGGCTGCAGTAACTGGGGAAAGGTCTCCTTTGCAGCAGTATGGCACCCACCAGGAACATGCTTCGCAGATGGCACTTGGGTAGGAAGTTGCAGAGCTTGGTGGCCTCATCCACTGCTCCAACCTTCAAACACCAAGTAATGATGCTTTAACAGAAGAGCAGCCCCACCGCTCCGGGCTGCAGTCCCCAACCTCCCCATCCTCTCTGGGATGGAGACCCACAGCTGAGGCCTCAGGAAGAGTTGAAGCTCCAGGGGAGCACACCACACCCACAACATGCTCCTCACTCCTGTAGCCTGGGGATTTCCCACACCAGAAGCACCATCACTGGGCTCACCAACCCTCAGTGGATTTTTCTTTTGAGGAATTTGCTTAATTGCCTTTTGATCCCATACAAGTTTTTCACATCTTCCCACCATATCCCCACCCAAGGCCACCATTTCCACAGGTTAATCCCAAACTGCTTCAAAAAATGCACTTACACTCTGAGGCACCACTGCCTCTTCCCACATGTGATGCCCCACATGCCCTTTACAGGAAGGGAGCTCAAGCAATCATTCCCTGCTTGCATTCCCCCAGCCACACATGATTTTATTATTCCCCATCATGCCTCCCTCAGTCATCTCTTCCCCCAGACGGAAGACAGCCAGTTTATGTAATTGTTCCTTCTATGGAAACAGCTTCGTACCTTTAATTACTCCTGCCACCCCTCCCTGCACTTTCCCAGCATGTCTTTAAAATGGTGCCAGATGTGCTGGCAGACAGGCTGTGAAGGAGGAGTTTTGGTTAAGACCCCAGCCTATGAAAGGATGAGGAAACCGATGCTGTGACCCAACTACAGGGGAAGGACAAGCCATGAACCTAGAAATTACTTTGAAGTGCCCCATTCAAACACCCCCTCCATAAGGGGAAGCATACAGAGGTTACAAAAGCACCCTCTAATCATGACAAACATGATATTAACAGCCTCAACCGTTCACATCACCTCTCAGCTTCACCCATGAGCTGCAGCACCCACAGGACCAGCTACTTCCCCCTTGGTCTGCCGGGACAGATCGCGTGGCACCTCAAAGACATCACAACCTTCCAGACGATTCCCTGAGCGATCCCGCCGCTATAAACAGCCAGCTCGGAGCGGCGAGGCGGGCGCCCGACCAATGAGAGTGCCCTGAGGGGGCGGTACCGGCTTGAACTTTCCAATGGGCGGTGGCGGTAGGGAGGTGAGGCGGACCAATGAGCGCGGCGCGGCGACGGGCACCCTTCCGGCCCAACGGGGCGTGGCTCCCCTGACGTGGCGGCCGAGGGGCGGGAGCGAGCTCAGCTCAGCTCAGCGAGCGCGCGGTGCCCTGGGACAGCGCGAGCGGTGAGTGCTGGGGGCGGTGGCTCTGCCCCACTGCGCTGCCCCACACCGCTGCCCCACTGTCGCCGGCACTGGCGTCCCGGTGGGGACGGGGGTTCGGCCCCTCCGCCCCCTGCGGTGGCAGCGTGTCCCAGTGGGGCTGGGGGGGGCAGTCCCTCTGCCCTATGGGGTGACAGGGTGTCCCTATGGGGCTTAGAAGGGAGATTAGCCCCTCTGCCCCTTCGTTGGTGAGGAATGGAGACTAGCCCCGTTGCCCCCATGGAGTGACAGGGCGTCCCTATGGGGCTGAAGGCGGGGGAGGAAGGGGTTGGCGCCTCTGCCCCCGTGGGGTGACAGGGTTTCCTGGTGGGGCTGGGGGGCAGGGTTAACTGCTCTGCCCTACCTAGTGACAGGGTGTCCCCATGGGTCTGAAGGGGGTGGGAGGAAGGGGTTAATCCCCCTGCCCCATAACAGTAACAGTGCATCCAAGTGGGGCTGGGAGAAAGGGGTTAAACCTCCCCCTCCATGGGGCTGTAGTACATCCCTATGGGGCTGGAGAGGGTGGTGAGGTGAGAGTTAACCCCTCTCTCCCCTCCCGCTTTGGAGGGAGTAATGTGCCCTGTTAGAGCTGTGTGGTGTGGCCAGGAAGGGGTTGAACACACACACACACACACCCCCGTTGGAGGTACCAGTGTATTCCAGTGGGGCTGAACCGGATGGTGAGGAAATAGGTAACACCACCCCCCCCAGGTAACAGTAAAGGGGTCGGAGGGGCCAGCAAGGAGGGGGTTAACCCCTGTCCCCAATCGAGGTGCCAGTGTCCCCCAGGAGGGCTGGCGGTGGGGAGGAAAGGGTTAACCCGGTTTCCCCTTGGGGCTGACAGTGCCATCCCAGTGGGGCTGGAGGGGTGGCCCCAGGCAGGGGCCAGCACCCCAGTGGGGCTGTTGGTGGGGAGGGGGAGGCGGGCGGTGTGTGTGGGAGCCTGGGGAGGGGATGATTCATTGTGGGTAGTCATGACATTGCTGCCTGGTTTCCTGCGGCTGCCAGCCCGCATGGGCACGGGTGGCTCTGCCTACCCCGGCGTGCAGAGATCCCCTCCAGCTCCCTGACCAAACCCGGGATATGCTGCCATGCCGACCATCCTGCTCTTCTGGAGCCGCGCCGAGAGGTATGCACCCACCCCAGCTTGCTGACCCCAATGCTCGGCACTCGGCAAGCCACCGGACCCCAACCCCTGGGGACATAGTGGGTTGAGGGCTGTCACCTGCCTGGTGTTTTGCTCGCCAAGGGTGGGATGCAGGAGCCGCCCAGTGATGTCCTGGCCATGGCTGCCCTGTTTCAGCAGTGGGCATCCAGAGACTGCGGTCCTCAAGTTATGGTGACGGATGGGGGGGATGCAGTGGCATTGGATTTCCTTGGCATGCCTGAAGGTGACTTCTCAGAAGTAGGTTTTGCGCTGCCGAGCAGGGAGGAGGCACCATCCCAGTGCCCCGCTGTGCCGGGGGGAGAGCTAGGAGCCCGCAGCCAGTGGGCAGCTCCAGTCGCTGGGTGGGAGCGTGGCAGTCAGACCCCTTCTTCTGGGGGATTGGTGCTGGCACCCGGGGAGGGGGACACGGGGACCCCCGCACATCCGAAGGGGAAAGCCGGGGAGGTGCAAATTGGTTAACATGAGTTTTTCTGCCTGGCGCATCACTGCCACCCTACTTTTCTTCCTCCCCAATTCACCTTGCGGGTGCACAACCCTGGGTGTGACAAGTAATTTCTGGGGACCCCAGGGGCTCCTCACTCTTGCTACTTGGCAGCGGTGGGGGCTGCGCGGGGGATGTGATGGTAACGGGGCAGCCGGGGGCCAGGCGCCTTGCTGCAGCAGGGAGGATGCGGGAGCTGACAGCAGAAATGTCTTAATCCAGCAGCTTAGCGAGTCCACCACACCTCGCCACCCCAGAAAGCAACGAGAAACCAATTAGAAGGAAAATTACAGCTCAGCGAGCGATTCCATTGAAGGGCCCCCCCCATGCGTGGCGAGAGAGGAGGGCCAGGTGCCGCTGGGAAGCACACAAAGGATGACAGCTCCCCACACCGCATTGATGCCTACTTGCCCGCAGCCAAAGCCATTTCGGAGCTGTCCTGGGAGTGGAGGTTGGAGCCAGCTGCAGCCACTGGACTGGTGAGGAGTTGCCTTTTCAGTGTGCTGGAGGAGCCAGAGGGGGAGGCTTGCCACGAGAGCATTGCTTGGTGGCAGCGACATCCTCGGCACGAGCCGGCACCTTCCTCTCCTCCGTCCCCCTGCTACCCTCCGGTGCCTCCCGTCCAGGCACACAGCACCTGCCGGTGCCTCTGGACAACTGTGATGTTTAAAATAAAACTAGAGCCTTTAAAAATGACAGCTTGGACTCTGAATGCGTTCGTAAAGTTTCAGTAAGTGGGTTTCCACTTCTTGCCCTTGTGCCCTCATTACCGAGGAGCGATGCACAATGGCCCGAGGTGCTGATCGGTGCCCATCTCCAGTGTGTGGTGTCCCGCAGTGATCTTGCACTCCAAGATGGAAAAAAATCTCCCCAGTGCCACTGTCTGCGTGAGTTTGTTCCCTTACATGACTGCCGAGCAGAGGGATTATGTCAAATGATCGCTATTTAGCTGGCACGCTCATCCGGAGGTTGCACGGGCTGATGTCATGTGCGGGGTTGGAACAAAGATTTAATTTTTTATTTAATTCTTGTGGTTGCAAGAGGAGGATGGAGGCTGGACTGTCTCAGCAGGGCCAGCCCTGGCTGGGGGATGCTTGTGGTTTTCTCCACAGCTGGGCGGCTGCAGCTTGTCCTAAGGTGTCCCAGTTAGGAGGGTGAATGCAGAAATCGCTTGCCTGCCTGCAACCCACCCTGTGGCACCTTCCCCGCTGCTCCCGAGGGGGTTAAATGGGAAGGCAGGAGAGGATGACTGAGCAGAAGGGGGAGAGGAGCATAGTGGTAGCAAGGCGCAGCTGATCCCCAGGAGGTAGGAGGGATGGAAGGAGGCTCTTCTGAAAAAGAGTTGTGTTTTACCATCACACATATGAGCGTCACCTCTGGAGTGTGCCTTAACCCACCGGGTCACCTGCTGGCATCTGGTCCTCACCAGCACAGTAAACTGTGGCGCGGGGCTGTGTTTCGGCAGAGAAATTCCCCCTTCCCTGAGCCCAGCTGGACAAAGGGCTCCCTGGCCAGAAGAGCATCTTCCAGTGGGCATCCCCACCCCAGCCAAAGACCCCTTGATGGTCAACACCGGAGATCTTGAGGGGGGCGACAGCATTTTGCTGGGGCGAGACATACTTTTGTGGGAAGCGCTGTGGCATTTCGGATGGGCAGTGTGGTCCTGGTGGTGCCATCACATTGGGCTGCACGGGGTTGGAGCTGGGTGCTGCAATCCCTGAGGGGAAAAATTGAAGATTTGCGACCTCTGCGTCTCTTGAGCTGGGGCGCAACAGGGTTGTCTTCAGCACTGCCTTGCTTGTCCTTGCTGCAGGAGGGTTGGCATCATCCAGACAGGGGCCAAATCCTGGTCCAGGTCCTGGTCCTGGTCGCGGGGAGCCCCTGCCCCACACCGGAGGCTGCTGCGGGGTAGGGAGGCGCTGGGGTGACCTTTGGTGGGAGGATCGGCAGGTTACCTCTCAGACCCCCCCCCGGTCACTTGCCCCGGGGTCTCCTGCAGCCCCCCAGCCCCATGGGGAGGGCAGATGGGGAGGTGGAGGCGGGCAGGGGGTAGAGCATCCCCTAGCGCCTGGGTGGCGATGGCAGCTCTGTGCACAGGAGCTGGCGGGCTCCTGCCAGGAAGCTGGTACGGAAACGTGCTGGCATGGGAGATGCTGTCAGATGCTCTTTATGCCCTCAGGGACCTTCTCCTGTCTCTTATGTGCCCCCCCGGGCTGCCTCGCAGGTCCGCAGGTGCTCCCATCTCCCCTTGCTGTGTCCTTCAGAGGTCCCTGTGCCCGTCAGCCCTTCTGCATTGGGTGCCTTAGCCCTCGTCCCCACCTACAGCAAAGTACCTCCTCTGCAGCTGGAGCAAAAAAGAGCAGAAGTTGGTGGTTTGGATCAAGGGGGCCAATTTCCAAGCCCCTGTAGCAGCTACCCAGCTGTAGAGGGGTTATTGCTGAAGGCAAGCCTTGGATGCTTGGGATGGATGCCAGGGGCTCAGTGCAGCACTGTGGATGTGCACCCCTGGGGGTGCCCAGCCACCCTCATCTGAGCTGCTGTGGTTGGGGGGGTCCCTCCGTGACCTCCACTGGGAGCTTATGGATAGAGTAAGGATGGGGGGGAACATCTGGTAACTTGTATGATGGTGAAGGAAAGAGCCAAGGCTCACACCTGATGCAGAAATCTGTCTGCTGGAGGGGCTCGACCAGCTGGGGCTGCCCAGGGGTGTTTGGAGCAAGGATGGGGTGGGAGGATGAAACCTGGACCATAGCGGGCAGCAGGACATGAGCACGAGGACTTAGCAGAGCAGTGAGTCTGCTGGGGGCAACACCTGGAGAAGAGCAGGGCCAGGAGCAAGCACCGAGCCATGCTGCGTGAGGCAGGGCATGGCAGGCCAGGTTCGGGAGGGACAGGAGTTCGCCATCAGAAAACCGAAGGGCAAGAAGCAGCAGGAAGCGTTGTTGGAGGAGTGTGGGGCTTGCTCAGTCTCTGCTCGGAGGAGCTGTTCTCCTGTCTCCTCCAGCTGCTCTCTGGGTTTCCATGACCCTGCTGGTGTTTGCTGCTCCAGCAGCGTGCCTGGGGGATGAATTAATCGCCCGTCCTTTTCCTTCCTTGGGTTACAGCCACCAGGTTTTCCATGCCTTAGTATAGGCATGGCCCTGGCCTTGGCCCCTGTGCGATGGACAGAGCAAGCCCCGGGAGCCAGTCGCCTGTGCCAACCTCCAAGCCTCGTGCCAGGCTACGGCACTTCACCGCCTCTTCTCCTGCTTCATATTTCTGGCTTACTGCAAGATGTAGTTGAAGGCTCTCAGGGAGTGCAAGTCAGGCTAGAAAGTGTGATTTGTGTTTTTTTAAACAACAAAATAAAAAAGCCCTCCCACCATCGCAAGATGTTTCTGTCTAACGGCTTTGTTCTCTCTTCACTAAATACAAATTACGGCTCTGACACACCCAGAGGTGCTTATCTCCAGCTGAATGCCAATTGCTTTCAGGAACAAAATGTTTGAAGTACCTTTAAAGTGAAGGTGGCAGCATGGTCCCTGCCACCGCTTTCAGCCTCCAAAAGCCTGCTGTCATCACCCCGCCTCGAGTCCCAGGTCCCAGGCTGGGAGAGAGCTGGGGGGACGGGCTGGCGGCTATATTTAGACATGGCTCAGCCCTCCTGGCTCGGCCGGGGGGGACAGGTCCGGGACACGGTCCTCGCCTGACGTTAGCGGTGGCGTGGTCCATATAATAATGCTGTGCCCCAGCTCGGGCTCTCCCTCTCCCTGTCAGCCTGAGATGAGTCTCCCCATCCCCGCTGTGGGGCTCAGGGAGGTAAAACCAGAGCCTGGGCACATCCTGGCACTGGGACACTGACCTCTGGCGGAAAGCGTGGACTTGAGCTGGCTCTGGTGCTGTTGGCTGGTGGGATGCAGGGAGCGGCGGCTCTGCGATAAGCGCGTGCCAGTCCAATCCCCAGCTGCCCAAGTGCGATATTCGCCTTACAAAGAGCTGTCTTTCTGCTTTCAGGAATAAGGAATAAGTATTCAGCTCCCAGCAGCGTCACTGTCATGGGGAAGGACTACTACAAGATTTTGGGCATCCAGTCCGGTGCCAACGAGGATGAAATCAAGAAAGCCTATCGGAAAATGGCCCTGAAGTATCACCCCGATAAGAATAAAGACCCCAACGCCGAGGAAAAGTTCAAGGAGGTCGCGGAGGCTTACGACGGCCTGAGTGACCCCAAGAAACGAGCCATTTATGACCAGTATGGGGAGGAAGGTAAGGGGACGAGCGCTGCCACTCGAAGGCAGGGGTGCTGGGTCCAAATAGGCTTTTATAGGTGAGGGAGTGTTTTCACACCCTCAGCGCGGCCGGAGTTGTCCTCGTGATTCATGCCTTCCTCCGAAATGGGGCTGATAGCTGCAGAATCAAGGAGAGCAAAGGCTCTGCCGATGCCAGAAATCGCCTCTCAACCCACTCCTCCCTGGGCTGCTCCATTTTTCCAATCCACCACCCTGCTTCCCAGGATGGCCGGGCTCTCCCTGCCCTCTGCCCCAAAGCCTGGCAGCTGGCTGAGACGATGGAAGTGGAAGGAGCTCACCTCCTGGGTCATACCTGGGGTAATTCGTTAGCAACCTTTTAATTAACCTAAATTTCCCAGTGGAGAAGTATTGCTTTTGCCTGCATTTCCCCCTGCATTTGGGCGCTGGTCCCGCTGTCCTCCTTGGTACAGGCTGACCTACAGGATTCAAAGCTTTTCCCAATTTAAGTAATAGGTCCTTGTTTTGAAACCAAGTGGCTGCTGTTCTCTGAGAGTTGGCACAGAGGAGGAGAGCCACTCCACCGCAGGCGGCCTTATTAGTCGAAGATGGAAGAGCACAACCCCATTCGAGGAGAGCGCCGAATAGCATCTGCATTAATCAGCCCAGGGCTTGGGTGCTTAAAAGAGCAGGAGGTCTGGCGGGAACAGGCTGCTGGGTGGAAGACACAGCTCTTCTTGTGGGGCCAGCAGGCAGGTGTATCCCCTAACGAGCCACCAGCAGAATTAACTAGCAGTGGGTTAATTCTTGACCCAGTAGTTATGTCAGGGCTATGATGGATGCACCTGAGCCACGTGATTTGCTGCGGTGTAAAATGAGAAGAGGTTGTCTCAAGTGGGAAACCAGCCTTTTCCTGGAGGTGCCGCCGAAACTGGACCCTGCTTGGGCTGGCATCATGGGATTAAAGGTGAAACCTCCTGGCTGTACAGTCTGTTAGGGATGGGGGCTCGCCGGGGATTTGGCAAAATCCCCATTGCCAAAGGCAGCTAAAATAAGAGCAAGTTAAGGAGGGAGGGAAGAGAAGCCCCCTCCTCACAGCGGGATGGGGAGTACCAGCAAAAACAAACCCCATCAGCATTTTGGGGAACTGGTGCTGGTCACACGCAGAAAGCCAGGGCAGGCTGTGGATGTGGTGTACCTGGACTTCAGTAAAGCCTTTGACACTGTCTCCCATGGCATTCTCCTAGAGAAGGTGGCGGCTCACTGCCTAGACAGGTGCACTCTTCGCTGGGTAAGAAACTGGCTGGACGGCCGAGCCCAGAGAGTTGTGGTCAATGGAGCTAAATCCAGTTGGCGGCCAGTCACGAGTGGTGTTCCCCAGGGCTCAGTTTTGGGGCCAGTGTTGTTCAATATCTTTATCAACGATCTGGATGAGGGGATCGANTTAGGAAAAAATTCTTTACTGAAAGAGTGGTCAGGCCTTGGAACAGGCTGCCCAGGGAAGTGGTGGAGTCACCATCCCTGGAGGTATTTAAAAGACATGTAGATGAGGTGCTTAGGGACATGGTTTAGTGGGCATGGGGGTGTTGGGTTGACGGTTGGACTCGATGACCTTAGAGGTCTTTTCCAACCTTAATGATTCTATGATTCTATGATTCTAAATGAGATGAAAGACGTGAAAAGGTTTTGTGGCTGGAGAGCAGGGGACGGAGATGCCTCTGAGCTGGCCAGACCCATCACGGGACAGGGACTGCCGTCCACCTCCCAGGCGGTGACTTCCAGACCAGTCATGGTCCATGGCCCCACACACCTTTCATTTCCCATCAGATGCCTTTTTTTGGAGCAATATGGCCTGTGGATCGGCATTTCAAGGGGCTTCTGGGTCCCACATGCTGGGGTGGGTGAGGTGAAGTGAAAGGTCCCCCACCCCAGGATAGAAACTTCATTGATCAGAAAAGATCCCCAAACTTGCCTGCTCTGTGCTTTTCCCCCTCCTATCTCCCTCTGCGGGGGGCTGGCATGAGGGACAGCCCATCAGAAATAGCCCTTCACTGTCACTGGTGTGCCCTGAAAATAGTCCTTGAGCTAGGCTTGGCTTAACCCTTCCCAGGCCCTCCTGGTCAAAAATAGTCTTGCAGAGCATGTGTGACCTCTTTAGGGGGCCACTTGTCGTGTGCCTTGGCTGCTTGGGACTTTGGCGGGGGTGATTGCAGTGATGTAAGGCCCTGCCCGAGGTCTGACAGGGGAGTCAGATCTCAGTCATTGCCTGAGGGACGGGATGCCATCCAGAGGGACCTTGACAAGCTCGAGAAGTGGGCCTGTGTGAACCTCATGAGGTTCAACAAGGCCAAGTGCAGGGTCCTGCACCTGGGTCGGGGCAACCCCTGGTATCAACACAGGCTGGGGGATGAAGGGATTGAGAGCAGCCCTGCCCAGAAGGACTTGGGGGTACTGGTGGATGAAAAGCTGGACATGAGCCAGCAATGTGC